>JAUTXW010004103.1:150000-387500 GCA_030620095.1 Kuschelorhynchus macadamiae
ACAGATGAACATGCGGTTGCCTAGTGGTTTGCAGGACTTCATATTGCGGATGGTTGTATAAAGTAAAGAATCATCATTTCGCGCAATTAGTTTATTAGTTATTGACAAAATGTGATGAAGGCCTGTTCGATTATCCAGAATCGGTATAGGATATAAGTGATAGAGAGTGTATTTTTCAGGTTCGACTAAAGGTATTTCTAGTACAAAAATTATTCTAGTATCTAATTGATATGCCTTTAATTCTATTATGTCGAGGTATTGAGCTACGCTTGAATAATATATCGGCAAGGGAAGATTATTCTTCTGTAATGACTGCGATATATGCTTTAATGAGTCTACTAAATCGTATGGAGTAATGATTGAACTGTGCAAAATTTTTAAACGTGCAAATGTAACAGCGTTTATAACATCGTTCAAAGTATTTTCGATAAATGAATAGCTTTCTGTTAGTGATTCGCACAAGTCTAGGATATCGAGTTGTGATTGATAAAATTTGAGATGATCGGAAATATCCATAATTGATTCGCGAATTTCTTTAATATCATTATTAAAGGTTTCCTCGTCAATTTGAAGTTTTTGAATGGTTTCGTTAAAGCTTTTGATAACAGAGGTAGTTACAGATATTTGATTTTTCAAAAGATTTTCTATTTGGTATTCATCGTGGGTTAACTTTTCGATGCACTCGTTGAAATATTCACCATCGGAGGCGTCAAGATTACCAGTTATTGATTTCCAAATGGTTCCAATACCATTAAGAATACCACGTTTTTCTCTAAAAATGTACTTTTTAGTGTCGGCCATTATTTCAGTGTACTTTTGGTTAACGGCGTTTGATATTTGTTTAAGGAGACTAACATGAGTTTGAACTTGCGGCTTAAAGGCTTTCATTCGCGGTACGTCTTCGTCTATAGTGTTTAATAAGCTTTCTAATATTTTGTCATTATTACTAATTGTTTCTTTGATTGGTCCGAGGTCTTTGTAAACAAGGAGGGTCCATTTATCATTTGAGATTTTTAAGGTCGCTTCTTCATGAAAGAAAATTCCTAAGGTGTTGTTTATTGGTGTTAGAGTGTATTGGGACTGAGTGGCTGTTGAAAGTGCCAAGAACCTAGAAGAGAAAAATTACTCATAGTATGGTTTCAGTCTGTCAAAATTTATTTTAGATTTTTGTTTAGATTCGGGGTTTATCAGAATTGCTGAATTTTGTAAAATTTCGATTATTTCGAATGGACCGTTAAATTTATTTTGGCTTTTGTCCTTGATTTGCGATTCTTTAATGTATACCTTATCTCCTACATTATATTCATAGGGGTGAGCAGAAACATTTTGGTCGAAGCGCTCTTTGGCTTTTTCTTTTTGTTGACATGTTCTGGCTCGGGCTGTTTTATAAAGGTATTGCATGCGATTGTTTAGATCTTGCATATATTTGGAAATAAGACGTTTTTCATTATATAGGATTTCGGGTGGTCTAGATGAGGTGTGTCCAAAAATAAGTTCGTAAGGCGTGAAACCGTGCGTTTTGTTTTTGGTATTGTTATAACATATAGTTGCATAAGGAAGAACATTAAACGGGTGTTCGTCAGGGTTTTCAGTTTGATTAGCTCGTATCATTTCACTAAGTGTCGCGTGAAATCTCTCAACAGAGCCGTTTGATTGAGGGTGTCCTACGCTAGAGAAAGTTAGTTTGATATCGTAAAGCTCACAGAGGTCATTCATTAAGGTGTTTTTGAATTCTCGGCCATAGTCACAATGTATACGTAACGGAGTTCCATAATGTTGAAAAAATACAAGAAGTGTATTAACAACAGATTTTGCTGTCTTATCCTCTATAGGGTAAGCTTGTGTAAATTTTGTTAGTTCGTCACGTACTGTTAGGGCGTAATTTCGAGTTGGGTATTCAAATATGTCTATGTTTATTCTTTCAAAAGGTGTTTTGGGCGTTTCTGTTACGACTAGGGGACTGCTTAGATTTTTACGACAGATTTTTACTTTTTGGCAAGTTTCGCAACTTTTAATAAAGTTTTCTACGGCTTTTATTATGCCTGGCCAATTGTATTTTTCTTTTATGCGTCTTAACGTCTCGTTAATTCCGCGATGTAAGTTGGTTTTTCCGCGATGGTAATGATCTAAGATCTGAGGTATTTCGTCTTCATTAGGGGTTGTTGTGATGTTTTGGCAGATACTTAATTTTATATTTTTGTCTGCAAAAATATACGAAAATATTTCAAGGATAGGAAGTTCGAGTGTGTTTTCCACGAAATAGGTACAAGAGATGTCAAGTTCGTCTTGACCGGTATAGAGAATGTAAAAGAGAAGTTGTGTGACAGTTTCTGGGTTAAACGGGAGAGGAATAATGAAATATTTACGATTTTTTGTTGATTTACTGGAGAAAATATTTATTTGTTTTGGATTAAATTCCATGTTTTCCTCGAAAATATCGTCAAGAATCTTATGATGTAGTTCTTCTAATTTATTTTGTCGAAAGAATGTTATAATATTTTTGTGTGACTTATACAACAGCTGGTCGTTGGTTGTTTCGATTTTAGAATAATCGATCAGGGATCTGGTTTCGTAAAGGCTTACGAATTTATTGTATTCTTCGGCTATTACATCGTCGTCATAGGTTTTAGGTTCTTCGATAGGTTCTTCGGATTCTGTCTCATTCGATGCAAAAACAGATATTTTTGTTTGAAGCTTTGCGCATTCTTGGAAATGATTTACTTTTATTCGAGATAAAGCATCAGCGTTTTTATTAATTTTTCCCGGTTTATAAATTATTTCGTACTGATATTCTCCTAGTTTTAGCCGCCATCGTGCTAATCTACTACCTGGGTCTTTAATAGAAAGTAACCAAGTAAGGGGACGATGATCTGTGACTAGAATGAACTTTCTTCCAAATAAATATGGACGAAAATATTTCACGGCCCATACAATTGCAAGTAGTTCTCTCTCTATTGTCGAGTAATTGGTTTCGGCTTTACATAATGTTCTTGAGGCATAGCCAATGGGTAAGTCTTTGCCAATGGGACCTTGGGAAAGTACAGCGCCTATCGCAAATGCGCTTGCATCCGTTGTTAGTAGGAAAGGCTCATCGAAATTTGGATAGATGAGAATTGGGTCAGAAGTCAGTAATTGTTTTAGTTCGTCGAAAGCTTGACGACAATCTGAGTCGAAATCAAATTTGATATCTTTTTTCAACAATCTGGTAAGGGGCTTTGATATTTTCGCAAAGTTTGGAATAAACCTACGATAATAACCAGCTAAACCCAGAAAGGATTTTATGTCTTTTGAATTTTTTGGTTCTGGAAATTTCTGTATACAATCGATTTTAGTTGGATTAGGTTTAACTCCGTCCTGAGTGATTAGGTGACCAAGGTATGCTACCTCTTTTCTCAGGAACTCACATTTGTCAGGTTGTATTTTGAGGTTTGCTTTTCGAAGACGTTTAAAAACTTCGCGTAAGCGTGTGATGTGGTCATGGATTGTGGGTGAATACACAATGATGTCGTCCATATAGACGAGACAACGTTCATTGAGAATGCCTAGAAGGATGTTGTCCATTACTCTCTGGAAAGTGGACGGGGCGTTTTTAAGACCAAAGGGCATTCTTATAAATTCGTAGTGTCCGTTCTCGACAGAGAAAACAGTTTTTGGAATATCTTTAGGATCTATCTCGATCTGGTGGAATCCTGAAGCCAGATCCAGGGTTGTAAAATACTGGCACTTGCCTAGCTGATCCAAAAGATCGGAAATATTGGAAAGCGGATACTTATCATCTACCGTGGATTCATTCAATTTACGATAATCTATGACTACTCTCCATTTTTGTTTGCCTGATGAATCAAGTTTCTTGGGGACGACCCAAACTGGAGATGACCAAGGTGAAATAGAGGGTTTTATGATTCCTTGTTCTAACATTTTATTAACCTGAGTTTTTACCTCTTCTTTGTGAATATGGGGATACCTGTATGATTTGGTGAAAACAGGCTTTGCACCATTGGTGTCAATTTGGTGTTTAATTTCATTGGTAAAGGTAAGATTGTCACCTTCGAGGTAAAATATGTCCTCAAAATCTACGCAAAGATTGGTAATTATTTCTTTTTCTTCTTCGTTAAGATGCTCTAAACGAAGTTGGGACTTAATGTTGGGAATGCGGTTAGGAGATAGATGTTTATCAGATAAATTGTAATTGAGTAGCGAATGAGAAGAAAAAGGTTCGATTTCGATATTTGAAAAATTAATGGTTTTTGGGATGGCGTTTGCATTAACCACAGAAGTTAGAAATTCGCCTTTTTCATTGACATGGACAATTGCGTTTGGAATGTGAACTTTTTCGATTTCTTGCCTAGATAGGATAGCATCGGTGTTGACTAAATCACAACGTAATTTAAAAATTTGTTCGGTCCTACCTTCAATCTTAATTTCGTTAGAATTGTTTACGTTAATTATTTTATTATTTTGTTCGAGGTTTTCTTCTGCCTTAAACAGTGGTAAAGTTTTAAAATTTGTAACAAGTTGTTTATTTTTTAAGTCGATGGTGCATTCATAGTGTTCCAAAAAGTCGAGTCCTAGAATACCATCGAAATCAATATCTAAATCGTATATGTAAACTTTATGTGGGTTTTCGGCTTGAAAAGGAACTAGGGTTGATTCGGTGATAAGAAGTTTTTGGTCTGTGATGCCTTGAATCGTAACGTTTTCGGGAAAACGTTGGGGAAATTGTTTTACTGTGTTTTCCTTAAATATTGTAATTCCTGCTCCGGAATCTATAAGTAGTTTAAAAGTGTTAGATGCGTCTTTTATGTAATATAGATTTTTCGGGTTAACAGCAAGAAGGGGATTTAAAGAAAATGTTGTTCTGGGAAATTCAATGACGGGTTCATGTCGTCCAAATTCAGGGTTTGTATTTGATTTTGGATTTCCGTCACGGCATTGGTATTTGAAATTGTTCGAATAGGAGGATGGTTTTGATTCGAAGTGGGAAGAAAATCCTGATATTCATCGTAATTCGTTTTATCTTGTTGATCAATATTTTCAACATTTTGATATTCGTAATCGGGGTTATCTTCATACATTCCTGCGTATTGGTTACAATACTCGTCGTATTGGGGTTCGGAATAGTTATTGTTGGAATATTGGTCATTGTCGAAATTGACAACATGAGCACGATGCTGGGAATTATTTTGTATTACTGAAGGACGTTGAACATTGTTAAATGGTGTTTGACGTTGGAAATTGTTTTGGTTTGATTGGTTATGGGGTGTGTACTGCGGTCTTGGCTGACCGTTGTTTGGTCTATTCGACTGAAAGGAGGTGCTTGATTGAAAAGAATTTGATTGTTGATTGGTATTAGGCCTTTGGAAATTGCCAAAATTCTGGGAAGTATAACCATTAGGACGTTGACCATGCGACCACAGCTATGACATTTAAGAGATTGTACATTAGGTCTTTTATTAGTTTGAATAATAGGTCTAGCAGGCGGATTGGGTCTAGAAGATTTTTGGGATTCGAAATATGATAGTTGGAGATTCCAAAAGATTAGGTGGATTTCCTGCACGTATTATATGGCTAATTCGGGGTTCCAGGCCAGTAAGTAGGCTATTTAGAGACATGGATTCGATTAATGTTATTTGGGCTGCCTTTTGACTGGGTGCGAGTATGGATTTTTGTATGTTGGCATGCATTTTGGCATTTAGGACTTGAAGTCTGTTAAGGAAAGTCAAAGGAGATTCGTTTGGCAGTTGTCTCATTCTTTGTAAGTCCTGAATAAGAGAAGATAGATCTCGCGTATCTCCGAAGTGAGAATTAAGTAATTGCTTTATCTCTAGAAAAGAAAGTGGATTTCGGGAGCTTATCAGCTGCGCTGCTCTCCCTCGCAACCTATTTTTTATGTGAATCACTAAAAGATCTTTTTGGTTACCCGTAGACATATCATATGCACATTCGCAGGCATTTAGGAAGGTTTGTAAAAATATTTGATCACCTTCGGATTCGGGGATAATAGAAAAAATCTCGGAAAGTTTATAAGGTTCGATTACTGCTACCGCTGCTCCTGCAGTTATTCTTTCATTTTTCGTCATATTTGCTCAATATATCAACACAATAAACACTAGCACAATATAATATAAAAAGCATATAAAACACAAAATATTTTAGGAAATTTTATGTTGATGGACAGTACGTAAAGTAGTATGCCAACCAACGTAAAATAAACAGTTCTTATTTACTAGTTAGTGTAATTAAATTAAAACTGTGTAATATTTCTTGTTGTAATAAAAATACAAATGTAATCTGGAGATCAGTTAGCAGAATAACTGGTCAAAATAATTCCAAAAAATATTTTAAAATTAATCAATTAACAGAATAACTGATTATACACAAATTATACGTTGTTACACTTAGAAATACAGAAATCAATTAGCAGAATAATTGATTAGCTTATCGAAAAATCAATTAACAGAATAATTGATTATTTTACTAATTAATAAAATGTAAGATCGATTTTGAAAAGTCGAACAGGTATTTAATTAAATATTATTTTTAAAATAAACGTGATGATTCGTTACTTACAAACAGAGTAGAAACATCGCTCGTCGTGTTCTTAGCAGTTAGTTCTACCAGGGGCTTCACTATGTGTTCCTTCCGTAGATGCGTGTTCTGCCAAGTTGATGACGTCACAATGCACAAAATGGGGCTTCTTTGTTCTTCTGGATAAAGGATTGGGATCCACCGTTGCCAGTTAGAGTTCTCTTGTTCTGCCAACGTTGCCAGATCCTACCACGACTGCGCCAATTTGTTATATCACTCGACTTAAAATTCACTTTTTAAAAAATATTTTTATTTACAAAATCAAAATTAAACTAACAGTATAGAAGCTTTAAAACGAATCATGATTTTATTTACAATTTACACTATTTATATGAAAGACGAATGCTGCGTCAGTGGGAACTTGCTTGCTGGGCAGATTCTGCTGACGAGGCGTCTCGGTACTCGCCGTCTCCTCGAGATAACCGACATCCGATACGGTGGGAACCAAGGGCATCGTACTTGAAGGTGACATTGCTCGTGAGAAAGGATATATATATATATATATATATATATATATATATATATATATATATATATATATATATATATATATATATATATATATACATATATATATACATATATATATACATATATATATATATATACATATATATATATATATATATATATATATATATATATATATATATATATATATATATATATATATATATATATATATATATATATATATATATATATATATATATATATTATATTCACTTTTCCAAATTTCACTTTTAAAAAAAAATATTTTATTAATACTTAAAAACACTACTTTATAATTTCAAAAATTAAACTAACATTCTAACAGCCTAAAATGTCAACTAACTATTTATTTACAATTCAGAACAATTTATATTAATTTGAATGCTGATGCAGCGTCTTCTATCCGTGCGAACTGCAACGGCTGGTTGCTGGCTCGGCATTCTCGGAGGTGTCGCAATTTCCTGTGCTCGATACCGTGTGACCGAAGGTCATCACCTGCACGTGGCTATCAGCGGATATAACAACTCCCCTATAAAAGAAAAGTTGTTGCCTTGCAGCGACTTTTACAAGCCTTGGTGGAATTGAAGTTCTACTGCTTCTTCTATGGTCTCATCGGGATGGGCACTTGGTCTTTTTTTGGGCATCAAGTTCCTTATTCTTTGATGGACAGCGTCTCTGGACTTGGGAACTGGAGGTGCTGGTGGATTATCGTCGTTTGTAATTGCTATACCAATCCTGGGGTGTCTTTTACGTCGACATTTGCAGAGGATGTACAGAGTTACAAGTGCAACAATAAGGGTAATAGTGAAAATTGTGAACCAATGAACATGTTTGGTCACAAAGGGTTCATTGATGAGATTGTTTAGTTCGTCAGAATACTGATTGAGTTTGTGTTGGGCAATATTTAGATCCTCAATATCAAGTTTATTGAGTTTGAGAGGTTTCAGATCTAGGATCTGAGACTTTTTGGGAAGATGAATGCAGCATTCGAAGGGTATTTTTACCGGGTGATTTTGGTATGTGACAGTTTTGTATTTGTCAATGGGGTATTTGGCGTGCACCCTTGTGCTTCCAATGAAGGCATTGCATTCCGGTTGTAATTTTAGTAATGAGTTCATGTTGATTACGTTGGTGACGATGTTTTTGCTTCCGCATTTCACTGTGACTGGCAAGGGATCAGAAACTGTTATCAGCCAATAGTTTTGGTTGAGTTCCTGCACGTTGTATTCCTTGGCTAGCAACACAGAAGTCTGGCAAGTTGCTGGTAGTCGTGTCTGTTGTTTCAGTAGCTGGGCCTCGCAGATGGAGTCGCTATCGATTGGGTACGGCAGGACATCAGAGCAGATCTTTGTATTGCTCTTCAGCTGTTTGCAATTGTCCAAGTTTCGGAATGATACGTACAATAATGAATCATCATCACGCGCAATGTATTTTTTAGTGGTTGGTAATATGTGGTGGAAGCCTGTTCGATTGTCCAAGATCGGGATAGGGTACAAGTGATAAAGGGTATAGGTTTCAGGTTCGGTTAGTGGGATTTTTAGTACAAAAATAATTTTTTGATCAGATTGGTATGCTTCTAATTCAATTATATCGAGATATTCTGCTACATTTGATGAATAAGTAGGTAATGGTAAGTTGTTTTTTATTAAAGATCTAGAGATTTCTTGCAACGAGGTGATCATATCTTGTGGGGTTATAATTGAGCTATGGAGTATTTTTAAACGTGCGAACGTTATTGCATCCAAGATGTCATTGAGATAATCTTCTAAAAATGCATAGCTTTCCATTAGCGATTCACATAAACTAATAGTCTTTATCTGCCCTTCATAAAAATCGATCGCGCTTGATATATTGTTGATTGAATTTTGAATATCTTTGATATTATTGTTAAAAGTTTCGTCGTCTATTTGTAGTTTGCGAATGGTAGTATTAAAAGTTTTAATTACAGATGTGGTAACGGAAATTTGGTTCTTTAAGAGGTTTTCGATTTGATGTTCGTCCCGTGTTACTTTTTCTATGCAATCGTTGAAGTATTCTCCGTCCGAAGCGTCTAGATTACCTGTAACCATACAGTATCAATGCCATTGAATATACCGCGTTTTGTCCTAAATTCGTAAGGTTTAGTGTCCGCGATTATTTCTCTGTATTTTTGATTAACGGCGTTGGCGAGTTGTTTTAGAAGACTAATGTGTGTTTGTACGTCTACTTTAGAAGCTAAAATTCTAGGTTCAGGTATTTCATATGTGTCTATTAGTTCGGAGAGAATTTTGTCGTTGTGTGAGATGGCTTCTTTTAAGGGTTTCAATTCTTTATAGACCAGAAGCGTCCATTTTTCGTTTGATATTTTGATGATACTTTCTTCATGGAAAAACAGTCCTACGGTATTGTTTATTGGAGTAATGGTAAACTGGGATGTCACGGCTGACAGTATCCCGAAGAGTCTGAAAAGAATAGACTAGTCATAGAAAGGTTTTAGTCTATCAAAATTTATTTTAGAATATTGGTTCGTAGATAAATTTTTGACTGTGGCGGAAGTTCCGAAGATTTCGGTTATTTCGAAAGGTCCGTTAAATTTGTTGTTAGCTTTAGTGACTATTTGGGATTCTTTCACGTAGATTTTGTCTCCAATTTTATATTCGGTGGTGTTTTGTTTAACTGCGTTGTCAAATCGTATTTTAGATTTTTCTTTTTGTGCGTTTGTTCTTGTCCGTGCGACTTTATAGTAATGTTCCATTCTGTTGTTAAGGTCTCTGACATATTTTGTAATCAGTTGTTCTTGATTATAAAGGGTCTCGGGTGGACGACTAGATGTATGGCCGAAGATGAGCTCATACGGTGTAAAACCATGTGTCTTATTTTTGGTATTGTTGTAGCAAATAATGGCGTAAGGGAGAATATTGAATGGGTGTTCATTTGGGTTTTCAGCTTTATGTACTCGGATCATTTCGGTCAGGGTCGCGTGAAATCGCTCAAGAGATCCATTTGACTGTGGATGACTGACGCTAGAAAATGTCAATTTTACGTCATAGAGTCCGCAAAGATCCTTCATTAAAGCGTTGTCGAATTCACGGCTATGGTCACAATGTATCCTTAATGGGGTGCCGAAATGTTGGAAGAATAGTAGGAGTGTGCTCACGATTGTCGAGGCTTTTTTATCGGAAATGGGATAAGCTTGTGTGAACTTGGTCAGTTCATCCCTAATAGTGAGAGCGTAATTACTAACAGGATATTCAAAAAGATCGATGTTAATCCTCTCGAATGGTGTTTTCGGGGTTTCGGTAATTACGAGGGGTGTACTGAGGTTTTTTCGACAAAATTTTACTTTTTGGCATATTTCGCACTTTTTGATTAAATTTTCGACATCTTTCGTTAATCCGGGCCAATTATATTTTTCCTTTATCCTTTTAATAGTTTCATTTATTCCGCGGTGAAGGTTGTTTTTTCCGGAATGATAGTGGTCTAGGATAATGGGGATTTGATCCTCATCAGGTGTTTTTACAATATTTTGGCATATTTTGAACTTAACGTCTAGGTCGGAAAGGATAAATGAAAGCATTTCCAAAATTGGGAGTTCTAAGTTATTTTCGACACAATACGGATGTTTTGCGTCAAAATTGTCTTTGCCAGTAAATAGGGCATAAAAGAGGTATTGGGCTACGATGTCGTTGTCAGATGGCAGAGGAATTATAAAATATTTCCGATCTTTCACGGTTTTGCTGTACACAATGTTTATTTTGTTATTTACAAAGTGAAAGTTTTCCTCAAAAATATCTTCAATGATTTTAAGGTGGATGTCCTCTAATTTTGCTCGACGAAAGAAGGTAATGATATTTTTATGACACTTGTCTAAAAGTTGGGAGTTTGATGATTCTATTTTGGAATAATCTAGAATGGATTTAGTTTTATAGAGGTGTACAAAACGATTATATTCCTCTGTTAGTTGTTCTGTGTCTGGTTCGTCTCCATTTTCGTTGACTGATTGGAATGTTTCTTTGCTAGTTGACGGTCTGTTTCGTACGTCGTCTTTGTTAGAGGCAAATATTTGAAGTTTAGACTGGAGTTTTGCGCATTCTTGGAAATGGTTAATTTTAATCCGAGATAGCGCGTCGGCATTTTTATTAATTTTTCCGGGTTTGTACTCGATTTTATAATCATACTCTTCGAGCTTAAGACGCCAACGAGCTAATCTGCTTCCTGGGTCTTTTATCGAGAACAACCACGTCAAGGGTCGATGGTCCGTAATGAGAATGAATTTTCTCCCAAAAAGGTAGGGGCGAAAGTGCTTTACGGCCCAAACGATTGCAAGTAATTCGCGTTCTATTGTCGAATATTTTGTTTCCGCACTACATAAGGTTCTAGACGCATACGCAATAGGGAGGTCTTTGCCTATTGGTTCTTACGATAGAACAGCGCCAATGGCAAACGCGCTTGCGTCCGTGGTTAGTAAGAATTGTTCTTGAAAATTTGGGTATATCAACATTGGGTTAGAGATAAGGGTTTTTTTCAGTTCTTCGAAACTTGATTTGCATTCAGGGTCGAATGAGAAAGGAGTGTCCTTTTTAAGAAGTTTGGTTAATGGTTTTGAGATTTTTGCAAAATTGGGAATAAACCGTCGATAATAGCCGGCCAGTCCCAAAAATGACTGAATGCCTTTAGAATTTTTTGGTTCGGGAAAATTGACGATTGGTTTAACACCATTTTGGGTTATAAGAAGTCCAAGGTAGGCGACATCTTTTCTGAGAAATTCACATTTATCGGGCTGAATTTTTAGATTGGCTTTTCTTAAACGTTTGAATACTTTCTGTTATGCGAGAAACTCTGTCGTGTGTTCGTGGATTGTGGAGAGTATATAATTATATCGTCCATGTATACTAGACAACGCTCATTCTGAATGCCAAGGAGAATGTTGTCCATAACCCTTTGAAAGGTGGACGGCGCATTTTTAAGGCCGAAGGGCATACGAATAAAGTTTTTAGAATTTACTGTGAGAAAGGGGCTTAAAGAAATGTCTGTTCGGGGAAGTTCAGATCGGGGTTCATGTCGTCCAAGTTCATTGTTTCGATTTGAGTTTTGATTTCTACTAGGGGATCTACTTCTGGGTAGTTTTGGTCCGGGGGCTGAGGGTTCACTGGGAGAGAAAGAAAATCCTGGTAATTTGTAAGGCCTATCGGCTCTATTGGACACTGATCATAATCGTAATCTTGGTTGGGGTAGTTTTGTGGGTAGTCAAAATTTTGGTATTCATAATCATTATATGATGTTTCAATAGAATTAGAAGCTTGACCTTGCGAATAGTCGCTAGCGTTTACATGATATGTCCTTTGTTGATTAGGACGGAAATTAGAATTTTTATTAATTATCGGAGGGCGATATTGTGGTGGATTATTAAATTGTTGGGGCCTCTGCTGATTTTGCGAGAAGCCGCTTGCTTGTTGTGGTCTAGATTGATTTTCGGAATAACTACTAGACTGCTGAGGGCTGTTTTGGGCTTGGTGTTGATACGGTCTTTGAAAACCTGAATTAAAATTATTTTGAAAATTTTGCCGTCCCGATTGGGGAGTGCGGCACTGACTAGCAGAATGACCTGTGCGTCCGCAATTAAAGCATCACATAGGTTGTGGCTGTGGCTTTCTAATAGGTACAGTGGGTCTTGAGGGTTGATTCCTATCTTGTTTTTGGGTTTCAAAATATGACAACTGAAGTTCCCTTCTAATTCGAGAATGGGCTTCTAAAAGGTTGACTGGATTTCCGGCACGAATAAGTTGGCCTAATCGAGGTTCAAACCCTGTTAATAATGTATTTAGGGCCATAGTTTCTATAAGAGTACTTTGAGCTGTTTTTTGTTCAGTTGTAAGGTTAATTGCTTTTTGGATATTTGCATGCATTTTAGCATTTAATACCTGGAGGCGGTTAAAGAAAGTGAGTGGGGATTCATTGGATAATTGCTTAAGTCGTTGTAAATCTTGTATCAGGGAAGATAAATCGCGAGAATCTCCAAAATGTAGATTAAGTAATTGTTTTATTTCTAGGTACGAACCTGGATTTCTAGAACTAACGAGCTGTGCAGCTCTACCTCTAAGTTTGTTTTTTATATGAATAGCTAATAGAGTTTTTTGACTTGTAGTAGCCATATTGTATGCACAATCACACGCATTTAAAAACGTTCCTAAAAAGATCTGATCACCTTCAAATTCGGGGATTAAAGAAAATATTTCTGATAATTTATAAGGCTCTACTTCTACTTGACTAACATTATTTTGAGTTGAATCAGGCATTTTGAAAAATTACAAAGGTTCTGTAACTTATCTAATAGTGAAAAATCGAGTGAAAAATATTTAATTCTTGACATTCAAATTCTTAAAATCAATAAGAAATATCGGGAAAAATATTTGGAAAATCGAACAGTTTCAATAAGTAAATACCACAATAAAATAAACAATAACGAGATGATTCATTAACTTACAGCAGGATTATTTGCATCGTCATGTTCTTAGCGTAGATTACCAGGGGCTTCACCGGGTGTTCCTGCCGTAGTTTTGCCAAGTGAGAGCGATTCGTCCTTCTTCTGTTTAGGGATTGGAATCCGCCGCTACCAGTTAGAAAACACTCTTGTTCTGACAGCGTTTAGACAGATCCTACCGACTGCGCCAATTGTTATATTCACTTTTCCAAATTTCACTTTTAAAAAAAAATATTTTATTAATACTTAAAAACACTACTTTATAATTTCAAAAATTAAACTAACATTCTAACAGCCTAAAATGTCAACTAACTATTTATTTACAATTCAGAACAATTTATATTAATTTGAATGCTGATGCAGCGTCTTCTATCCGTGCGAACTGCAACGGCTGTTTGCTAGCTCGGCATTCTCGGAGGTGTCGCAATTTCCTGTGCTCGATACCGTGTGACCGAAATATATGTATATATATATATGTATATATATATATATATGTATATATATATATATATATATATATATATATATATATATATATATACATATATATACAGGGTTATTCACGCAACCCGTTCATTAAACGTTTTTGATGATGCCATTTAGATAAAAATTTCAAATTTTGGGATTAAGATAAGGTCAAGGGGTACTTCTTTTTTGAAATATTTTCAACTTGATACCAACTTCCGGTTAAACAACTTGCTTATTTTAAATAGAACACCCTGTATTTTATGATATTTTTGTGATATAAATAAATAAAATAATAAAATTGAATTATAACAAATGTTCTATATGCTGTCTGTTTATTTGAAGACACATTTCAATTCTTCTTTGTACAGTTGCTGCCTTGCTGTGGCCCGTTGAATTTGTCCGTTTTCTAATTCGGCAAAAGCTGTTCGTATCCTGTCCAGTAAATCTTGTTGGTTATTTACTGGGGAAGCATAGACTTTACCTTTGATAAATCCCCATAAATAAAAGTCTAGGGGTGTTAAATCAGGCGATCGCGGGGGCCATTTCCAAGGGCCATTGGGACCAATCCAGCGATCTTCAAAAATTCGAGATAATTGGGGATAAACTGCAGCGGAATTATGTGCTGGTGCCCCATCTAATTGAAACCAATAATTTTGCAGCTCACCAATAGGAATTTCTTCTATAAATTCAGAAACCGTCCCTCGTAGAATTTCCAAATACTTATCACTGTTCAAATTGTCTTCATAAATACAGTACCGCAACTGATCATTTAATACTATACCGAAAACATTGAAGCTAAACCTCTCTTGAGAACGCGTTTCGCGTAAAGCGTGCGGATTTTCTGCTGCCCAGAAATGTTCGTTTCTTCTATTTGTTATTCCTTCTCTAGAAAATTTCGCTTCATCGGTCCAAAACATTTTTGAAAGGAATTGAGGGTCCTCCTGAATTTTCAAAAACATGAATTCGCAAAACTCTACTCGTCGGACGTCATCACCAGGTCTCAAGGCTTGCACGTTTTGGAAGGAATAAGGGTGCATATGATGTTTGCTCAAGATTCTTTGGACAGATGAAAAAGAAATTCCGAAATCGTTTTCTGCAGACGGTATTGAACTTTGCGGGTTTGCGTGGAAATAAGCTAAAGTGTTTATTACGTTATCCTCGGCATTTGTCACTGGTTTTGGAACATTTTTTGTAACTTTAACCGTGCCAAAACGCAAAAAGTTCGTTTCAATCCTCTTGAATTTTGACTTGTTTACTGGCGGCAAATCAGGGTGGTGTTCATTAAACACACGACACGTTCTCTCCAAAATTTTATAACATTCTCCATGAATATAAAATAGATTGAGAATATCAGCGTTTGAGTATTCTTCCATTTCGATTTAGAAGATTTAGTTTATCACTGACAGCTTTCGATAAATAACCCATACTAATCATCTGTCATATTGGATAATGGATCTCAATTGTTTTTCCATGACTCATCATTGGAACATGTAAACATTTAAGCAAATACATACTATATTTTTATAAAACCCAATTATTTCGAAAATTGTTACGAATAGGTATAGGGAACCTTAATACAGTTCGATAGAAAATGAAATTCTACATTTGAGTGCATAAAGTTATAGGGTGTCCCATTTAAAAAAACGGACTTTAGAGGCTTTGAAAATGTGAATGTTTGCCGCTGAATTTAGGACACCCTGTACAAAAATAGACAAATTCAATAAAAAAAATAGAAACCTAAGATTATTAAATATGAGATTTTAAAATTTGGTACTCCGAAGGCTTTTTTTCGGTTCAAGGTCAAATATCTTAAGAACGCTTGAACCTAGGTATAGGACATGCTACATAAAATAGCATTAAAATTCTCCGTAGAATCCAAAAATATCATAAAATACAGGGTGTTCTATTTAAAATAAGCAAGTTGTTTAACCGGAAGTTGGTATCAAGTTGAAAATATTTCAAAAAAGAAGTACCCCTTGACCTTACCTTAATCCCAAAATTTGAAATTTTTATCTAAATGGCATCATCAAAAACGTCTAATGATATATATATATATATATATATATATATATATATATATATATATATATATATATATACATATGAAGTACAACTATTCAAATGAATTGTCAGGAACTAATAACTATCGCATATAACTGATTTTTTACTTACATTTTAACAGTTATCAAAATAACTTAATTTAGTTTTTTTGTAATTTTATTATTTGGCTCTTTTGTATACTAAATACTTGCCTGCTACCAAGGAGAAGCCAGATGTTCTAGATCTAACAATGTTCTCCTTTATATCTGAATTGTTTATAATATGCTTCACACTAGGAGGAACTTCCCCTCCCAATTTTTTTAACTCCTGTGCCCTCTGTTGTATCTTTGCTAAAAGATCAATATCGTCGTCATCATCCTCATCCTCATCATTATCAGAATACTCCCCTCGCCTTGACTAAAAAAAAAATAATTATTACTATTTCGATGTTGTCAGTAACTCAAAGAATGCATACAATTTGTTATGACGTGAGGTACAGCAGGATAGTAACCTAATAAGAAAGAACATACAATATCTTGAAAAACAAGAAACAAATGTTTAGAAGGCTGCTCTAGACACAAACAATATCACCCAGTCTCGTTTCATTCCCTTCAGTATTTGTCAAATTGCAGTTCCAATCATTTATATTAATTAGTCAAGATAGTATTTTTCCTTAATTACATATTTTACATAAAACCAGAATTAATGCTTATTAGGTATACTCATAGGAAGTGCAAAAAATGAACGACCGCTTAATTTCAACAAAATAATAATAAAAATATAGTCGGTAGCAAATAAAAACCATTGCAAGTCATGGATGATGCTATTAAGCAAGTACAGTGATACCACAAAACAAATGTAACAGAAAAACAATTTAAATATTAAGTTAATTTTTGATGTCAAAATGTATTTATCTTTCGAATTAAATTCTACAGATTCTATACTAAAGAACGAACCATTAACTAATGTAATCGATTTTTTTGTATTAATTGACAAACCGTAAACCTTAGTACTAGGTACAATATTGTTATAAGTTATATTAAAATCTAAGTTAATTATAGTTTAAATGCTTCAGATATTGCGAATTCTCAACCTAAAGTTGGGAGAACTCTAGCAATTCGAAAATCATCATAAGCAAAATTGGCACTCCTTCAGCTTGAAAACTTATAAATCATTCATTGCAAATATTTTGCAATATCAGGATATTCTCTCATCATCAGGAGGCCGTTACAACTAGTATCTCCGTTGATGAGGTTTAGATGTTTGAATGCAATAAAAGACAATAACATTTATATAAAACTATTACTGAGGAAAAAATCTGCAAAAATCTAAAAAATAGCATCTTTAGCAACAAAAAAACATGTTTTACATTATTTTGTAATTATGCAATATGCATATATGAAAGTTACATATACTTTTCATGTTATTAAATTGTGTTGTGCTAAAATGTGTACTTGGGATCTAAATAATAAAAAAAATTACATGTTTGATACTAAATTGACATACTTGTTCTGATATGTTAAAATTATCATTAGAAATGTTGACATGTTTTATCTTTTACATTATTCATATTAGACAATGTAGTTTATTTATCTTTTAACATCGCGTTTTTATTTTCCATAGTTAAATCCACAGTGTGTTGTACTTTTTATTGTAGCCCTGAGATATATCTTGAATAAAGATCGAAACGTTTACATTGGGAAAAAGTCCTTTTACTATTTTTAAAAACTAACGAGTTTGTTCGATACTAATATAGTCAAAGGATACGAATTATGTAAACAAATTAAAACTACCAAAAAGACGCAAAATGTATTTCTTCGGAGTATTATCATTAAGCAAATTTGTTGCCAAGCCGACAAACAACAATAAAAATATGTTTGTAAGATTTTGTTTAAAGGTACTAACTTCTGTTATATACCAGATACCTCTTTAAATGGAAATGTCTCGGTTATTTTTTAAATTAGAAAAAAAAATGTCCAAACAAAAGTTGTTTGATTCGATCTGCTTTTTCATATGCTTATATTTTAATGTATACAGATTGTCTCAAAAAAGTAAGGCAAGTAACAACTTTGTTTTTTAAATATAATATACCACAATTTTAATGTTTTTGAATTTCATATTAATTTTTTTTGCATAATATACCATATATCAAAAATTACCGGTTTTCGAAATATGGAAGGTTTTAGAGTTACGAAATAATACGATTTTTCATTTTTAACTGTTAACTTATTTAGATACCTGCTGCTACTTGGAGATAAAGGTTTATTTTTCGAATGACTTGACATTGATGTTTGGATGATTTACTGCTTGAATCATTTTTATTTTGTGCTAATATTCTACAAAATATTTACGAAATAAAATAAAACATTTTACATAGTTTTTAAATTACATTCTGAAAATAATAAAACATAATTTCTACCTTAAATGAAACGCTCTGCATTAACCTCGTCACATTTATCGTAAATTCTTTTTTGGCGTTCCAGCGCATTTATAAGTGCTGCATACTCTTGTTCGTTTAAACTGCTTATTTGTTCAACAATTTTTCTCTGCATTTCCTTAATATTATTTTTTCTTTCTCTGTAAACTCTATCTTTAAAATAGCCCCAACGGAAGGTATCTATGGGCGTTAGATCTGGGCTCTTGTCAAAACGATTTTGAAGAAATTATATTTTGCGAGTACTGAAGAGGTAGTTCATTGATAAAGAGTTCAATTTGATTTTTAAAAGTTTCAGATATCTTAAGACAATTAAGTTGCCACTGATATCGCCCTTGAAAAGCAATTGGCTCGACAGTTTGTGGATTTTTATCGAATGAAATATGGCAGTTTTTCCTATAAATACCGGCATAGGTAAATATCGCCTCATCAGTCCATACAATTTTATTGAAATAATCTGGATCTTCATTATGAATTGCTCTTATAATTTGAACAAATTCATGTCTCTTTTTTTGTACATCATTTAATTGTTGAACTGGCCTAATTTTAAAAACGTGGTATCCGTTTTGCTTTAAAGTTCTCTGAACTGCTCCGTAACTCTCTTGTTTCCTAGTTCATACCTTATATCTCCCACACAGTCTCCGATAGATTTTCTTGGATTTTCTTGAAAATAAAGTAATATATGAAGATCCCTTTCTTAATTTTTTTGTTTTGCCCTTTTCTTATTTGCTAGAGATGCTGTACTTTAGAATATAACCTTCCAAAGTTCAAAAATAACCGAGATATTTCCATTTAAGAATTTATCTGGACCACCCTGTACATTAAAATGTCGTATATACTAACCTTAATTATTTTAGGCTCAGAATGTATTCCAAAAGCAAAAGATCTAAAGTAAAATGTAAATCATAAAAAAATAGAATACGAAAGTCTGCACATTTTAAATATATGTAGTTTCAAGTATGTAGGGTGTTTCAGGAAAGTGTTGCAGTAACAGGTTATACATTTTTAAATAGAACAAACACCCTAAATGTTTTTGCATTCATAAACTCTTTGTACAATTTTAATTATGGATGAATTCATTAACGAATGGAGTACGGACGTGTGTCATTACGGTTCATAAATACTAGTACTTTTTTAGAGTAAAAGGTCATTAAAAATTTAGAATGTTTGGAAATTTGGAATAATAATATTGTCTTGAAACAAGGATTATTCTTTAAATAATGGAATTTACATTAAAATGCTGTAAGATGAAAGACAAACTCAAACATAAATTTTTGTTCCAAATAAGGTTATGAAGTAATTCATCCGAATTGCATGGAGAGATATACGTCAGTTACAACTCTCTCTGAGAACAATATATATTGTTCAGAAACCTGTGCGAAAGAAGATATGCGTGATGCTGATGGAATAGAAAAAATAGTAATCAATAAAAAAGTACTTTACAGGGATAAAGAAATCCGAACACTGAATTTATAAAGTTTTGAGAAGAAATGGATCAAGAAGTACGGGAGAAAACGATACATATACATAAATCACTAAATTGAAAAAGAGTATTACAATATTAAATGATGAGATAGCATAAATCAGTTAAAACAGAAGATGAATAGTAGGAACCTTATTCTACTGGATGACAAAAATCGTTTAAATAAGAAAACACGATCGTTTAACTAAAGTGAACATGAGGTATAAAGAGGAAATTGAGTTAACTTCAGAGTTATACTCCATATGGTGGAGGGTGATTGAGGTACAGAATTGTGTATTTTTAAAAGAAACTTGCTTAAAGCAAGGCACTCAATGAATAGCTGTATAAATCAGTCAGTAATAAGTAAGTGTGAGAGTGTGTATATGACTGATAATAAAGTAACTGGCAATGGTTTGTTATCCGAAAATACAATATCGGGGCAGAGCAGACGGAAACCACGTTGTAACTCTAAATTGCGTTCTCCCTAAACAGATTAAAAAAATCAATCTACCGCTCCATGTACAATTGCGATCAATAAAACTGAGGCAACTGCTTTTTCGTGGTGTGATTATACTTATAGTAACCTGGATACTATCTGGTTATAATGATTCAATGTCGGTTTCCCATATTTGAGACTTTGAAACGGTTTTACACTTAGAAAAAAATAAATTGTAATTTCCTTTCTTAATTTTTCAAGATCCGGACACCAGTGTGTCAGGTAATTGATCCTGAAAAATTATAAGGTAGGTTCTAAGTTTAACCATTTAGTAATTAAATGTTCACTATGTCAGTTTTTAGAGCAATTTTCTCGAAAATGTATGAATTTAAGTATAGGAAATGTTAACATAAAGTGTGTTTAGAATGTTTAGGATAATTAAAAAATGCAATGATACAATGTGTCAGAAAATTTTATTCATAGTAAAATTTTCAATCAATATCGAAAAAGTTTCCTTGATTTTTATTTACAATTTTTCATTGCCTTTAAAACTGCCCCTACAAAAATTGAATTTTTAAAAGTTTTGGTTTTTGGATGTTTTCCATATAGTGAGGATTTTTTGGTACCTAATCATTGTCCGCGGGGTAGACAAGAGGACAAATGAAACAACAATTTAATTCAATTAAGTTGTGTAGATAAACAATATTTTATCTTTTAGTTTTCACAAAATGCTGTTTAAAATCATCCCACCTAGAAGTTGTCAAATATTATATTTTATTTATAACATTTTTTTGCCTAAACATAATTTTTCTCTAAAATGCTAACATTTATGTTAACAAAAGGAAATAATTTCCAACATCTGAGAAGGGTAATTTAATGTTCTACATAATTTTTCTTATTTTCGATACGAAATGTATCGAAAATAACAAAAAACTTTAAGCGTTATTGTATTCTTACACTCTTAAGATGCTAAGACATACAGTAAAAACATAGGTCACATTTGAATTCTGATATGAAATTTACGCTAAAATGTATTTATGAATACCAGCAACAAATGATAATAGAATTTTCTTAAAACACATCAACCCTTTATTATTATAATTAGAAAGTAAAATAAGAAAAGATTTACAAAATAGATAATATTGCCTAGCAAACTTGGCAACACTGAATTAGTAATTGTTGGCAAACAAGAAACAGTGGATAAGAGAGGGTCTCTGGTTGCCTCTTCCGTTTTTACAACTTTATGTACCGCGCCATTACATCTGCATCGGGTAGAGCAGGACTTGAAAACAATGTTCTGTTTTAATTTTAAAGTGATGGACAGTTATATAAAATATAAATGGTGCCATATGCCCTTAAGGCACTTTTGCTGCAAAACAATGAACCGAAGCACGCATCCCAGGTTTGTCAGCAGATGGTTCAAGAAAGAAAAAAATAGTGTTTTGTAATAGCCTTCTCAATTCCCGATCCCAATCCAATTTAGAATCTGTGGAAAATTTTAGAATGAAAAATTAGATTAAAGTCTCAAATATATCGATTTTCAGACGCTATTTTTTAAAAACCTTTGAATTTAGATACAAGGCATAATATATTTTTGAATATCTAGCGAATTAAAAAAAACAATAACAGCGACACTCGGTTTTACTTGGGGTTTTACCCAAGTTGACTTACATTTAGTTGCTTCTCTGTTTAATATGAGTAAAATAATTTAATATATAACCATATTTTAAATTAATTTGGCCAGACAATATAGAATTTAAATAAAACTTACGCGGCTCCAGGGACGACTCGTCAGATGAGGCAAATGAGGCGCCGCCTCAGTAGGATTGTTTTATAAAATTGCACATTTATCTGCTTAATTCAATATTCCATAGTGAAAATAATAATTTTGCTGAATTAATATGAAAATAGAACCAAACATGTATAAATCACCTTTAAATTCTAATAACATACATTTCTTAACAAAGTATCCGAGCGCTCCTATTTACTATTCACTTTCCTAACTACCCACAATAAATAATATATATCCGTGCGCCGTACTAAATAATCGTAAGATCAGTTAGGAGATATTTTACTTGTCTCAAATTTCGAATTTTGTTAATCAAACGGGTCTCGAAAGGCGGTTTTTATTGGATGGGTAAAACTGTGTATTCCAGGACGCTTCTGAGGCGATCTAATTTTCGTGGATGTGGTAGACGTAGTTGCCAATTGGCAGTTAATTTGAAATAGAAATAGTGAGAGGTATTCAATTATTTTTAGTAAATGGCAATGGTGCATTCATATTTCAGCCACGAAGTTTGTCCATTACTCGGCTTTGTTTTTGCCCCTATGTCGGTTCATATTATTATCTTTTGAAGATTTTTCGGAGCGTGTGGGATGGAAGTCTTTGCAAGTTAGCAAGTTGTTTGAACGTGTTAAGAAGTCGGTGGCAGGTAGACACGGTTAATGGCGTCAATGTTTAGTTTTTTCGAGTACGTTTGCCGTGATCGTCGAAAAGTGATTTTAGTTGTTTGATATTTTCATATAATAATTAGATCGGCATTAACTCTGGATTAACTATGAATCCAGTGCACGATATTGTAATGTCAATATTGACAACACCATTTTCGAGGGGCTCGAAGACAAGAAAAGGAAATTCTTCACAGAGATAAACCAATGCCTCAGATAAGTACCTTAAGTGATAATAAGAAAGGCGGTCGACAATATAAACGTTTATTTAAATTATCGTGGTACCAGGCTCATGCCTGGATTTGCGGATGTTTTTTTAAACAGCGTTTATTTTGTTGGCCTTGCTTATTAGTTGAAAAAACGAAAAATGTACGGACATCTTATGGGCATGCTGATTTCAAAAATGTTTGGCCACAATTAAAGATGCACTAACGGAAAATGCCCACTTATCTAAACTATTATACAATGAAGATGTTAGGAAAAACCATTTATTTTTAACATACCTTATAGATACAACAATATTACTAGGGAAAAACAAGAACCTGCTTTTAGAGGGCATGACGAATCAGAATCTTCATTTAACAAAGAAAAATTTTAAAGAAGAGTATTTACGGGACAGTCTAAAAATATTCAAAACGAATTAATATTTTGTATCGAGAAATATATGAAGGACTTTATAAAACACTTGCAATTTACACACATTGTGCTGCCCCCAGCAGCAAAGAAAACAGAATCTTTTTTGCAACCTAGAAAAGTTTGCCGGCTTTTTTCAATAAATCTTATAAACGGATATCTATCTCGAGCAAAATATTACAAAAACGAATTC
The DNA here is from genome assembly GCA_030620095.1 of Kuschelorhynchus macadamiae. NCBI lineage: Eukaryota > Metazoa > Arthropoda > Insecta > Coleoptera > Curculionidae > Kuschelorhynchus > Kuschelorhynchus macadamiae. The sequence goes on from JAUTXW010004103.1 coordinate 173,655, forward strand.
CCCAAGCACGTGAGACAAGATCGTATTCCCAGTCGAAAATTTTATTTTTTGTCACCAATAATTGGGAGGGACTAATCTTAGTGTTTCAGGAAATGATCGAGAAAGTCGAATTGGACTCAGATACCAATCACACGGCAAAAGGGTATTTAAAAGACCTCTCTGACTTTGAATTTACTTTTTTAACATTTATATTCAAGGAAATTTTTTTAATTATCGACATTCTTTTTAAAGTTTTTCAGCTGAGTAACTCAGAAGCTGATTTCTGCATTTCAAAAATAAACATTATTATCCAACAAGTAAATGAGCTACGCGTTGAAAACTGTTTAAAATCTACATTTGAAAAACCAGAAATGCTTACAGGATTGCCACATGGTAGACAAACTCGCAATATGAACGAGTTGGATCTAACAATAGGTTTGAGAAATACATAAATTAGAATTTATTAAACTTCTCGACAAGTTAAAGTATAAAAATTTTACAGCAGGATTTCCTTCCAATCTATTAAATTCGTTGAAAAAAATGTATTCATTATATGTTCAACAAAGACCGCATGAGCTCAGCATAATTTACCGAGAGGAACAATTTCACAAACTCAACATTAATGAACTTAAGTAAAGCAACTCTGTAATTTAGAATTAATTACAGTGTTCTCTGAAGTATATCGACTTGCGACGTTAATTTTGACAATCCCTGTAACAAGTGTACAGGCTGAAAGAGATTTCTCATGCTTAAAACGAATCAATACCTGTTTACGAAATACTATATCTCAGGACAGACTCTCAGCCCTATCAATAATGTCAATAGAAAAAGAATTATTAGTATCTCTTTCTGAAAGTACTGGTGAATTTTGTGACAAAATCATTGTCAAATTTGGGTCATTAAAAGACGAATTAATTTAATTTACAAAAAGTGACTTATCGCGGATAACAGCGCACCGCGACATGGATATGACCTCGGTTATGACATGTACACTTACACTGGTCTCAGCTGTTTCTGTTTTTTATTGATAAAATAAATGCTTTATCAATAAAAAAACGAAAAGTATTGAAAGTATTGACTTATAATTATGTAAGTAATTAGACATTAATTTATTAGTCAGTGTTATTTACAGTTCAAACCCATTTTGACTATATTTTGCAAACGTTTTTTAATTTTAGTACAAAATCCCATGATGAAAAATGGTATACTTTTAAAAAGAGTATATCAGTCTGAGGATGAAATTTATTTATGAAATATTCAAAAATTTTAATTTAAAAATGTTTTTGATAAAATTGTGGATATTCTGATTCTGATAAGCTGATAAAATACTTTTGGTAACGAACGGAAAATCAGCTTTACAAGTACTAAAAACAAAAAACAATTACATTTTTAAAAATTTGTATAGCTATTTATTAGGCAAAATTATATTTTAGATTGTCTATCTGCTTCATGTTTTCTGAAATTTATAACTCATACAAAACATACCCCGTAATGTTCCGAAATTCCCTTTTAAGGCACTACAATGCCCTAAAAATCCCGTTCAATGCACCTCAATGCCCTGCAATGCCCCCACAATTTACTGCAAAGCCTCGTAATTTACCGCATTTCCCATTAGTGCTAAAATAAAAAAAAAATGGGGCACAGCAACAGTATTTACACTTTTAGAGAATATTGTTCCCTCACAACAACTCTTAGAATTAAACATGGGGTTAAAAATAAAATTGTGCAAAAAATAGTGCAAAAATCAACTAAATGAAGTACAAGGCGCCCTATTATCGAAGGGATTGTGAGATCTCCTTTATTAGCAAAAGTAAACCTTGGCTACTTTTTAGTAAAACTTAAAAGTCCACAAACAAAATTTTCATACCTCGGTTCGTTTTTGAGATTTAGGGTGAATTCAAAAAAATTAAAAACAAACTTTTATTGTATGATATCGCTTATTTTTGAAACCTCTACATTAGTGCACACAGATTTTAAATCCGTCTTATGGAATCCACCAAGAAAACCAACATGGATCTTCCAGAACTAAAGATCTACCGCACTTAAATATCATATAGCTAATTTTGAATTTCCCATAAAGGAAAAGGAGTTAGAGAGAGACAGAAAACCAGAATTCTGTACAGTTCATTATGGATAAGAGGACCTTGGGGTCTGGACCCCCCCCCCTTCCCGAAACGCTAAAAATGATATATAGATGCTTCTTCCTAATTTTAAACGAGAAAAGGAATGAAAAAAAAGCCCAGCACAATAGTAGAATATAATTCTGTTAAATCTTATATTGATGTTTCGGATCAAAGATCATCTTATAGCAACGCAGTTCGAAGATCAATTAAATGGTATAGGAAGAAGTGAAGCTTCTGACAGGTACTGCAGTTATAAATGCCCTGATTCTTTATAACACTGCAATGAACAAGAAAATGGACATAACGACCTTCAGAGAACTCTTGGTTGCTGAACTATGTAAAAAAACTGAGACTCCCATTGTTCAAGAAAATATACATAAATTGGAAAAGTATTATAAAAGAGGTCGCTGTGTTGTATGCTATAGTTCTTTGTCGGAGAAGTATGGTCGAGCAAACGCAACAAAAAATTCAAAGCAGTGTTGTACAAGATGTGTAGGTTGCCCTGAAAAAAGTTTATGTGCGTAAATTGCTTTTTTAAGATTCACAATGTTACCTTAAAACAAAAGAATTAATTTACCTTATTTGTAACTGTATTTTCTGTGTGTAATAAATAAAAATAATAAATATTCTTGTGTATCCATTTTAATACACACAGGCTGTTTACGTTGACATTAGTTAAATTCATAACTATAAACCACATGTATCAAAACTGATCACAGTATTTCACACCTTCTTAATAGCGTGTATCAAATGTGGGCGCGGTCTCAAAATACCCCAAAATTTAAAATTACATCTTTATTATGCTTCACCGATATTCAGTATTCTATTTAAAGTTAAAATTTACAAAAAAAAATAGTTGGGTTGATGGGTCCATTTCGCAAAAATGACATCTGGGGACAAAGTGTTAAATAACCCTTTTTTATGCACGTGATTGAAACGATTACCATTATTTGTTTACTTTCCTCTATCCCGCGTGAATTTTCCTGTACGTCGTTTCACGCATCCTCTCTATGTTGGCTGAAAACAATTCGTATGGGTTGAATAGCACTAGCCGTCGCTTCCCCCTTTATAACTCTAGGGACGGACACATCTTTTTCTCTTTCGATAATCGAGGTTCTTTTGGTCGGTCTCCTACCAAATAACTTTCTTTAAGCTTCTAGTAATCTACCTCCCACAGTCCTAGAACTTCTAGAAGTTACTTCTAACCCAAGCTCAGAAATACGATTATTTATATTATTTGATCCAATAAAAGGTTCGTTCTAGGCAATTTTTACAATTTGTTTGTCTTGGTATCGATTTTTTTTCTGGTCTCCCACACGTCTCCCTTGTATCGAAATATTCTTAAATTCACGATATTTTTTAATAATATGGAAAACAATGGGCTTATATAAATTACATCGTTTTGCAATATTATTTTCTTTTGACCATTTGTGTAAAGATTAACAATACATTATTTTATTTCAACAGACCAATGTTTTCCTCTAGGCATTTTGACCAGCATGAATTACAACCGAAGTAAATATAAAATGAAAACCTATCTTATAATTTAAATAGTTATTATACTTTTTCCATAAAAAAAGTATTATCATTTTTTAAATGTGTACCACTATGGTATATTCAAATTCAAGATATAGTACATGTAAACAAAAGTGTGAGTGAAATACTTCTTTTCAAATATTGCTCACACCAACCACTTTTGTTTACATGTACTGCATCTCGAAATTGAGTAGAGTTAAGGAAGTTCTGGTTATATTATTCTATACTATCCATAGTAATTCCAATTTGACACGGTCTAATCCCATGAACCATGATTTCTTAGGAAGGTCCTACAATCACCACGTTTGTATGAGTTAGTTCATGCAAGTAGGTATTTCCTAAATTCTTCATCCAAGGCTGGATCACTTTTAACACTATAGGAACCAATAAAAACTATAATCCAGTCTTTCTTTGTGAAATTCATGGTGAGTTTAATGTTCTCCTTTAGAACAAAGCTAGGGTTTTTTTCCATTGACAATTAATGTCACAATTAATATATACCATATATTTTCTAAGACGCATATGGCAGCCTCGAACGCCGTTCTCTTCACCTATAAGAAGAAGCTGATGGTGGCACCTCCCTGATAGCTTTGTAGGTAGCTTATTTGAGTCTTTACTTATCATTTTGTCTTGATCAAGATGTTTATCTTGTAAATTGGGTTTGAGTGTGTGTTCATTACTGGCTATCTTTTCTGGAGTTGTTTGTATTGAAATACTACTATAGTAGTGGGTTTTTGTTTGTGTCTCCACACTCTTTAAATCTGCCTTTTGTGTATCAGTTTGAATGCTTCTAGTTTTGCACGATATATTTGCTTGAGTTCCTAAGGTAGTATTGCTGATCTTTGTTTGTGTCCCATTGCAAATTGTCTCAACATTAGTAAGTCTGTCAATTATTTCTTCCTGCTCTATAATTTTTTCTTGAAATTCAATATTTTACATCTTACATTTATCAATCTGTATATATATATATATATATATATATATATATATATATATATATATATGTTTGTTGTTTTGCTCCTGTTGGTGACTCTGGTGTGGATTTGTGTATTAATTTTCGCGCTACGTTGTACTGTCTCTCAACTAGTTGTACTGATGAAGACCTTAACAGAAATAAGTGTCTATAGTTGGCCAAATTTTATTGTTTTCAGCGGTCATCCCAAAAAAATCCTTTTTCTACGATATATACTTATATTTTATATATACATATATATATATATATATATATATATATATATATATATATATCAACTATAAACTTAAATCAGTCGAAACAAATTTCAACAGACTTAATTATCAACATTCTACAAAAGTTACTACTGAAAGAAATTGGTCCCCCTCAGCCCGATTTATTTATCGAAGTTGAGTGAAAAAGCCGCGGTAAAATGTATAAATGACAATTTAATAAAGACGTGTATCTGAGGATAAATAGATTTGCAACTGTGCCAAAAAAATGATTTTTTTTGTTTTCCTTGTGTGTTATTCGGTAGCGGTAATAAGGAGAAAGTCTGGAGAGAAAAGGGAGTTGGATGGATTAGACCAAAGCCATGAAAGACCTCCCTATGCTATAAATAAAATGAATAAGTTGAATGGACTCATTTATGATTTTAATATGAAGGTGAAAAAATTAATCCATCAACTGAAGAGCTCATTTTGGTTTATTCCATTTGATAATTGTTTAACATCTATAGAACTCAACAAATATGCTTCTTTTACATCAAAAGGAAAATATAAATTGATTTAAAAAGTAATTTTAATTGTCTCCACAAACAACACAGCGCCAACAGCAGAATGAATCTTCCAGTTCTAAATCTGCATGTTTTCAGAAAGCTACCTGCTATAATCAAATACTCTCGGAAAAATACATTGGATCTTCGTTTGACAAAATTATTGAACAGTAGAAGCAGATCTGAGTCTGAAAACATATCTGCAGTAAATCTTAAGACCTCCATCAACAAAAAATAGATTAAGGGTAAGTGCCAATGTCTAAGGAATAAAATTAACCTGATTATTATATTATCACCCTAGCTTCTTTACCTTTTGATGTGGTGGCTACGTCAGAGGAAATTAATTTCGAAGTCGCGGGAATGCTTCACAAAAATGTACAAATTCTAAGCACTTACTGCTCCCCTAATGGGAATCTGGGTACATATTTTAACAAATTAACCTATCTTCTAGAAAAATTAGATTTAAATAAGCACAGAATAATAACTGGTGATTTTAATGTACATTTCAACAAAAACACTTTTGAGGTATGTCTTCTGCGCAACTTATTTGAGTCATATGGCCTGACAAAATCAACCAATTTGGCTACTAGAAACCAGAAAGCATGTTTGGATAACATTTTTGTTTGATGATATTTAAAATTACAGACCAATCTTACTGTGCCCTTATTTGGTAAGGTCTTCGAAAAAATACTTAAAAAACAGATTTGTATATATTTGGAAAGCCATCTCTTAGTGAATCCCAGACAGTTCGGCTTTAGAAACAACATACAACTGGCTAACTTATAGACTGTTCAAAAATGTTTCAAGGGCAAAAAATTCACTCAAGCTTTCTTTTTTGACTTTTGTTGTTTGCTGATGATACTACAACAATAAATACCCACGAAAATCTCGATCCCCTGGAGCAAATAGTGGTGATGACACTTAGCTATGTTATGCTATTCTGTGTTGGGGACACTCCCACATGCGGCTATGGTGTTTGCTGTACATCGGGTTTAAATCCGGCGAACGTGCGGGCCACTGTACAGGTGCATCTACTCTTCCAATCAATTTTTTGGGGAAGTTTTTGGTGTAGCCACACCCTTACTTCCCTTGAAAAGTGCGGTGGCGCACCGTCGTGCATGAACCACATCTGTTGCCTCGTTAAAATAGGGACATATTCCAAAAGTTCATACAAATGGTTTCTCAGAAAATCCAAATAACTGTTGCCGTTTAAATGCTCTGGTAGATAATAGGGACCTATAAAACGACTTCCTATTACACCTGCCCAAACATTTTTTTAAAACCGGTTTTGAACATTCATTACATGTATAGAGTGAGAATTTTCGTCTTGCCAAACGTGTTCATCAGTAAATAATACTGTCGATTGAAAGTTAATGTTTTGTTGGCACATATGTAAATACCAATGACTGAAATCAACACGTGGTTCAAAATCGGTTAGTAATAATTCATGTTGCTTGTGACAGGGGTGCAAACCCATTGATTTTAATGTTCGCCAAGTTGATGTTGGAGCAACACCGGTCTGCATTGAAATTCTCCGACACTTATTTCTGGATTCTCTTCTACCAAATTCAAAATAGCTTCTTCATTTTTGACTGTCCTTATAAAGGTTCGTCGACCACGAAGATGTGCAGCAGGTTTAAACGATCCATTTTCTCTAAGGCGATGGTCGACAGCTATGAAAGTTCTTCTATTTGGTAAATTTCGTCCAGGAAATTTTTGTGAATAGAGCCTTACTGCTCTTGCCGAGTTTCCTCGACATTCCCCTAGAACTAAGTGCGTATCTGCATATTCCAAATTACTGTAAAACACCATATTTTTTAATATCGGAACAGATCTTTACTAGTTGTTTTCAACACTAAATCAATTTAGGAAATAGTTTGACAGGCGATTTAGTTATTTTGTTTCTAAACAGTGTCATAGCCTACTATAAATAATTTATGTTGAAAAGCAAGAACATGCATGGATCACATTTTTTACTGACAATATTCACATAGTTTTGACTTCGTAATTTTGGCCCAAATTAAAATCTGTTTAAACAAGGAAACTATTTTGAATTTGATGAAAGTGAATCCAGATACAAGGGTAAAGCGGTTTTATTGCAATCAGTATTGCTTCTACATCAAATTATGGAACATGAAAAGCAATGGATTTGCTCCCATATGATATGAGAAGCAAGGGTAATACAGAATTTTTTTACTAAATGACATGTACGTCGAAAGTATTTGTCAGAAGGTCGCTTTAATAAACATAGTTTTGATGAGGGAGGGGCTATGCCCCCCTGTTAAACGTACTGAAAAAGGCGAAAATATGTGACGGGGACGACCCTAAAAAAAATTAATTTGCAAACAGATTTTCGACTTGGTCAGCCCAATATTTATTCATTCACATTATAATATAAACTGTTTTACATATTAAAATGCACTTAACAGTTTTATATTGAATAAGCTTAAGAAATGAGTAAAAATAAGTTCTGCTTCTTTTAGTTTTAATGAAGCCAATCTGCCGGAAATTTTGGTGAATAAAGAATTGTTCTTTTCTTTCTTTCGGAATTCTAATTTTTTGCATCGTTCAACGATCGAAACACAGGTTTTATAGAATTTTGTGGAGAAATTTGAATTGGTAATTTTTTTAACAAAAGCATAGTACGTATGTATATATTAGCCCGATACAAAAAAATGAAATTTCTTCGCTTTCAAATTTCCCTTAAGACTCCGTTGGTTTGTTTCAGAGATCTGTACATATAAACTTAGAAGGACAACAGAAACCACATTTCATAAAGCATATTAATATTTCCTTCAAAATATTACTTCTGTGCAATGAATTTTGATAAAAAACCTGTAAAGGGATTTAAGATAACTAAACTTTTCTTTTTTTTGTAAGTAGTTAAATAGAAATACCTAAATTAGTAATTAAACTCCTGTTTCTACAAAGTGCATGTTTTGATCAAAGTTTAGAGATGAATATTTCAATTGCGAAACACGATAATGAGATGCAGTTTTTCGGTCCGTTTGAACGATCTGTTGGGTATGTGCTTCTATTTGAATAACTGCATATATGCATAAACATAGTACATACAACATACAAGGCATGAAATCAAACACTTTTTTCCTCGGATCAAAATAATCTTTGACAGAATGCAAAAAAATCAACTCCTGATATTTTTGTTTCCTTACAATATACAGGGTTTATTTGAAAATCTTGACATCGTCATACAAGTGAGACGTTGACTTAACAAACTGTATGCAAAACAAATCATTATTACCTAATTTATAATGAGTAGTAGTAACGGTATAATTAGTTTTTAAAAATATGGATAGAGGGTTTGACAAAAGTTAATTAAAATGAACCCAACACTAACCTTATATTCTGCAAATTTTAGTATAACTTATGTTAGAAATTTTGTCAGACGTGAGATAATTAGGATATACCGGCTGTAATAAAACTTTTGTGAACTATGGTGTTTTTTCCAGAATATTTATCTTATTTTAACTCTAACCATTTTATTGTTTTTATAGTTACAGTTACACAGGATATAAAAAAACTAACACCTTGTATCTAAAAAACGAAGGTTTTGCAGACACATTTTGCCCTTAAGTGAGCTATGCAATAGCCCCTGCATTTTGAGCCACCAAATACCCTATACCAAGACTAATAAAGCAGTGAAAATGAAAAAACTGTTAAAAAAACCATAATTCACAAATTTTTAACTCAGCTGGTCTGACATAATTCCAAAAGGAAGTATGACAAAAATTTTAAAATACAATAAGTTAGGCACTTTATCACATTCATTATCTTCCTAATACTTATAAATAACGGTATAACTTCTGTTTATAAATAAGGTCATAGAGACTTGTTTCGTAAACAGGTTGTTATTTAATCGAGAAGTTAACGAAGCACTTGTATGAAGACATTAAAATTTTAAACCTTAAACAACTTTGTAAAACTACAGGGAGTTCATATCCCACGCTGTAGGTGTGATTTTTATGCACATATGCAGCATTGAAAGTAAAAGCACTTAACCAACAGATTGGCTAAACGAACGTCTAAAAAAATTTTATCAAAAATCTTGATGCACTATTAAAAGCCAGCAGTTTATATTTCGAGTATAATTTTAAAGAGATTAAAAATAAGAAAGTTTCATAATTATTATTTCATTATCTTAAAAGTTTTTAACAAAACATGTTGAACAAACTAGTTTGTTATTGTTCTTTTCTTCGAAATGAAATTTCGCACCCTCAGCCATTTAAGACTTCCGACGTCCCTGTCAACCGATTAGTTAATTATGGCAAATAAAAAAATGAAACTTTTATCGTTTGTGCCATGTTTTTTTTTCATTTACAACAACGGGTTTCAAATCTAATTAAGTAAGAACAATTTTGACTAATTGGAATTAATTAAGCTACATTCATGCAAAAAAGTGAATATGTCTCGAAAACTAAACCTCCCGTAGGAAATTTCAAAGAGAGCAAATTTTTAACAAATCAACTGGCCAATAAAACAACATTAAAAAAAATCAAATATACGGGGTAGTAAAAAGTTCCGGTCGATAATGTGCTGTGGCTACCCCTGTTCTACGCTACTGGAGTGACCCTGTTAAGTAAAACTTTGTCAAAATATGAGTCCCAAAGTATGCATACTCTGGTTAAAATTTCGATTTGCTATCTTATTTATCTACGGAAATAAAAAAGAAAATACAGTTTTGAACAAATACATGTAACACCCTGTATTTTTTGAAAGGTGAGACTTAGAGAAAAATTTTACTTAACTTTTTAAACCCGATGGATTTCGGTATTTGGTGTATTTTAACAGAAAAAGTGTATTCTACCCCAATTCTCTCTGTTGACCATCTTACTGCTAGAATTGATGCTGCCTGCAACGACTTGTCCCTTGCAAGGCATACACTACAAAACACTTCCTCAAATTCCTAATTTTACTTAACTTTTTAAACCCGATGGATTTCGGTATTTGGTGTATTTTAACAGAAAAAGTGTATTCTACCCCAATTCTCTCTGTTGACCATCTTACTGCTAGAATTGATGGTGCCTGCAACGACTTGTCCCTTGCAAGGCATACACTACAAAACACTTCCTCAAAACTTTTAGGGAATGCTCGAAAATGTATTACCGTAAACGGTAACCATTTTCAGCAATTTTAGAATAGATTAAACTATGTGCTAGGATTTTAGTTAAGTAGCATAGTTATAAAAATGACTTTGTATTAATATTAAGTTATCTTCTTATCGTAAATAAACAAAATAATTTGTTACTAGTGCCTTTAGAATTGTTGTTTTCCCCTTTTATCCAGCATTAATCATCTGCTCTTTTATAACAATGGGTTTCAAAACTAATTAAGTAAAAACAATTTTGTCCAATTGGAATTAATTTAGCTACATTCATGCAAAAGAAGTGAAAATATCTCGAAAACTAAACCTCCCTTTGCAAATTTCTAAGGGAGCAAATTTTGAACAAATAAACTGGCCAATAAAATAACATTAAAAATAAATCAAATATACCGGGTGGTAAAAAGTTCCGGGCGATAATATGCTGTGACGACCCCTGTTCTACGCCACTGGAGTGACCATGTTATGTAAAATTTTTTCAAATTATGCGTCCTAACTTATGCATTCTGTGTTTAAAATATCAATTTTCCACCGTACTTATCTACGGAAATAACAAAGAAAATATAGTTTTTAGCACCTACATGTAACACGCTGTATTTTTTGAAGGGTGCGACTTAGAGAAAAATTTTACTTAACTTTTTTTCATAATTCATCAAGATCTATAAACAGTCAAATTTAAGGCACTTATTTTTTGAAACACCCTGTATATAAATATACTCATATATATATATATATATATATATATATATATATATATATATATATATATATATATATATATATATATATATATATATATATATATATATATATATATATATATATATATATATATATATATATATATATATATATATATATATATATATATATATATATATATATATATAGATATATATATATATATATATATATATATATATATATATATATATATATCATACTTTAATAGGACCTGTTTTTTTGTTTCCGTGTCTAAACAAATTCGACCCATGGCAAAATTGAATATTTCAAACACGATCCTGTCGGGGTTTACTCCAATCGACAATCTGCTTTTTGTTGATCCGTGTTTTTTTGCCTTTATGTTTAAAGATATTGGCTTTCACTACATCTTCGGTAACCCTTTCCTGCACCTTGGATAAAAATAATGATATTTTTTTATCCCAGTTTAAAGGATTTAAAGATTCAAATTCCTTTTCATTCTTCCATATTTAACGATTTTATGTCTCGTTTTTCTATTGTTCTGATTGCTTGTAATTTGGTTATGACATCTTCTTCTTCTTCATTCCTGTTTAGCCTGTTGACTTATTGGCTTTGCTTGTTATGACATCTGCTTGCTGTTTGCCACTCAAATTCTGGGTTAGGTGTTGCAATTGTCTAAACATTTAGTACCAGTTAAAGGTATTGATACTGGTGCTTAGGCCAGGAGACTGTTGCCAGCCTCACTCGGGTTGTCGATGAGCGGTGCTAGGGTTGTTTACCTTTTTTTTGTGTTTGCGTATTTTTCCGACATTTGTTTTTCAAAAAAAATTGCATTGTCACACCTCAATTCACATATTTCTATTAGTAATGCATTTTTCTGTTGCAACTCTTTGATAATTTTTAGAAGATATTCTTCCTATCCTCAACTTTATCATTCGAAATATGTTTGCAGGGAACCCTCTGGACTCTCGCCGATTGCAGTTTTGGCACTTTACGAATGCAACCACTATTTCCTCGCAGTGTTTCCACCTGATTTTGATAGAAACTCTTTCGCGATTTGTATTTGCGGTTTATGTCGGCGCCACCTTTGTATACTTCTAAATACTAAATAATTAGTTATGTCAATCTGTGTATCCAAGTCTTTAAAAGAAAAAATGAATTGAAATGATTTAACATCATATAAACGAGAACAGGTCTGCCGTAGGAAACCTAACATCCTTGAGGCTTTCAGAACTATGCTTTTGGTGTTCTTACCAAACTAAGATTTCACTAAAGACTATTCTGTTACTTGCTGTTACTTAAATTATAAAAATAAAAATCTTACCGAAATAGATTTTCTCATAACAGGAGTCACTTTTTTTACTGGGGAGACTATAGTTTTAACAAGAGATGATAATTTCTTTTCAGCTGGCTGACTTGGTGTATTTTTTTCTTGTTTGGTGATACTTGCAGTTTTTGATTCATCAATATCAGAGTCACTTCCTTCTCCATACTCTGTTATAAGCTCTATTTTCCTTAAAAAAAAGAGGTTCAAATCAACAGTTATCTACTTATTTTATAAATGAAAAACCAACTTACTCATCATCAGAATCTGAAGGCTTTCTAAAAGACCTTGGTTTAGCCAACGGTTTCGTCCCACTGGCATCAACTTGAGCAACAGTCTGTTTAGGTTCAGGTTTTTTTATAGCTTCTTGTATAGAATATACTTTTACTTTTGCCTCAGGTTTTACACTTGTGGCTGAATACTGAGGTGCTGACACTGCAGTAGGAGGAACAAATAACTCAGGTCTTTGTTTTTCTTTTTCTATAGTAAGTTTTGAAGGGATGGTCTTTTTAGAACTATTTTCAGCTGGTTTGTATGACTTAGGGGGAACCCACGTAACCTCATCTGTTTCTGTATTCCAAAAATATGAATATCCAGTCAGTTCATCAAAGCATTCTTGCCATACTAAAAAAGACCACCTTTAAAATAAAAAGTGTATAAACATATATATATATATATATATATATATATATATATATATATATATATATATATATATATATATATATATATATATATATATATATATATATATATATATATATATATATATATATATATATATATATATATATATATATATATATATATATATATATATATATATATATATATATATATATATATATATATATATATATATATATATATATATATATATATATATATATATATATATATATATATATATATATATATATATATATATATAAATATATATATATATATATATATATATATATATATATATATATATATATATATATATATATATATATATATATATATATATATATATATATATATATATATATATATATATATATATATATATATATATATATATATATATATATATATATATATATATATATATATATATATATATATATATATATATATATATATATGTATATATATATATATAAATTATAAATATATATATATATATATATTATATTAACCTATATATATATATATATATATATATATATATATATATATATATATATACATAAATATATATATATATATATATATATATATATATATATATATATATATATATATATATATATATATATATATATATATATATATATATATATATATATATATATATATATATATATATATATATATATATATATATATATATATATATATATATATATATATATATATATAAGAAGTCTCAAACCAAGTATATTGGTATGACCCACAATCTTAACAGCTATACGTCGGACAATAATAGGGATGTCATGAGAAATCATATTATTAAAGTGGTATGGATTTTATATTGTAAAAGTGAAGTTTTTGAATACGTAAACTATATTCTTATAAAAAATCTTTCTTGGGAATAGTGTTCACAATGTAGCCCATCATTGATTTTGAATGATTCTGTTCTAGTTTATTTTGGTTTAATGTCAGGAAGATACAACCATTTTATGACCCTCATTAGTTTTCTAAAACAAAATAAAGCTACTTGGGAGTTTAGTATTGCCCATAATGTTTTTTTTTTAATATTATTATAATTTTTAATTCTAAGATTCCTATACGGATAACATAACATACATATTTCAATGAAAAATAAACTTTTTGGCTTACCTTGATCTATTTAAGACAATCTACAAACAATATAACATTTACATTTAAAATTCACAAATGGGAATAACAGGTACACATATTACTATACATACTACATACTATACATACATATAAAACAGCACTGTATATTTATTTATTTATTCAAAAGTATCATCACCATTTTACATGTAATAATTTCAGATCTACTATACGATGTGGTACCTACAAAATAGTTTGTTACAAAATATCTTTTTAAATATATTTTATATTTTTGATAGTGATGTATTTCAATGATAAATTTGTGTTATTGATTTTAAATAAGTATTTAGTTATTTTTAAAACGTTGACCTGTTCTATATCATTTTTTGTAATCTTAGGAACTAATAAAGTAAAAGTAAAAAGTAAAGTATTTGATGATAAATGACTGGTATTAAATTCTATATAAGAAAGCACAGCAGAGCCTCATAAATTCCTAGGGGGAACATGCAAATTTATTGAACCCAATATTTCAGGTGAAACAATTATATTATTTCAAATCTTAAAAAAGAAACGCAAGTCCAGGTATTATCTGCGATCCCACAAGGAGTTCACTCGAAACACGATGCCATATCATTCAAAAGGAGCTGCAGACCTCTCTCTGACATTCTGTGTTGTAAATATCTAAGAAACCTTTTCTGTATAACTTCTATTCGATTTTCATGAATGCTGTAGTAGGGACACCAAACTATGGAACCACACTCACAACAATGATTGAACATATGAAACATAAGGATTAACAATGCAACTTACTAAAATCCTTTGACATCCTTATAACTAATCCAAGCACTTGATTGGCTCTGCTTATTATAAGATCATAATGATCCGTGAAACAAAGCAAATCCGTTATTTCTTCCACTCTGTTTAAGATCCCCCAAGTTCAATAATATCCTTTTTTCTACTAAAAATCATGTATGAGCACTTTCCAGCATTAAGCTTACGGTTATATCACAAACACCAATCATCCAATAAATCAAAATCTTTTAAATCAAAATACAAAATTCAAACTTCTCCCATTGTCATTCACTAAGACTAAAAACAAGTTAGGACCCAAATGTCACCCTTAAGGGGCAACAGAAGCCTCATCAAATCTCTCCGAGAGAAATCTCCCAAACTTTACCTATAAAGTTCTGCACTGTAGGTATGAACTCATCCAAGAATGTATAGACCACACAACACCCAAGCCTTCAAGTTTTTCCAGGAGAATGACGTGATCAAGCATATCAAAAGCCAGTGTGTACTTCATACCCCCTGTCCATAGATTCTCCTATAAAATTAGTATAAATATAAAGATTAATCATAGTGGATCTTCCCTCCATAAACCTATACTGTCTCTCAACTATAATTGAAAACTTAAAGGACTGTATACATGTGCAAAAGTAATGAAACAAAAATGTGTGTCAGTCATACCAATGCTACTCATCAGTGAACAGGTATAAAGATACATGGTACTAAATCAATGTTCTAAAAACTTTTACATTTAACAAAGACAAAACAAATGTTGACGAACACCAAATTTTAAAAATATGTTTAAATTTATTATGTTTAAAAAATACCTTAAATAGTTAAACTCAAGATAATACTGATTTTACAATTACCAGTTGTTTTATAACTTTTGTGAGCAATTTTTTTCAATAACTTTTTAAGTTGTAGTAAACCAAGCTTTCACACAGTATTTAGGAACAAAGAGATCTATAGCTTCATAAATGATTGCATAAAATGTATCATCATACATACATGGTAAATTAATAAATATTGGAAAATAATAGTATTATATATAGACTCCTTTATCGTGGGAATACAGCAAAAGCTGATTGGGTACCTGACAGGTTAGGAACACAACAAAGTCTATTATCTGAAAAAAAAATGGCCAAAAAGGTTGTCCTTACAACAATTAAAGTAAATTATGTGTACACTAAACAATAAAACGTCAAAACTCCATAGTAGGCTATAAACCAGTGGCGTATATAAGGGGGGGTTTGGGGGTTAACCCTCTCCAGAGCCACTTTTATGTAAACTAAAGTGATAGAAATAGTATAAATAAATATAAATCCCATATTTTGCAAACACTCCAAGTTTCCTCTTTTCGTGGACTTAAAGCTACATGGCAAAGAATGCATGTTGGTCAGAGTCCATCAAAAAAACATTTTGGCAAACTTCTTGGCTCTATGTGGGAAAGTTTAAGCGCTAAAAATATAAAAAGCGATTTTAGAAAAACCACGATTTATGTCCCTCATATAGAGAATGAAACAAAAAATAACAAGGAAGCAATTGATAAATCGACCTATGATCCTGAAAAATATGACAGATTTATTGCAGCGAAGATAGCACCTTCAATTTTAACTGCAAATGTGGAAGAAATGGACAGTACTAGTTCGGATAAGATGTTAGATGAAAAAGCAGCGGGTCCATCTGTCAGTTCAGTTAAAGCCGAAGCTCCAAGTACTAGTTCCACGTTAAATGCATTTGAACGCATCTTACTAAAAAATGCTAATTCCTCGAAAGCCAAAACAGTAAACCAGTCAAAGAAGAAAGTAGCAGGAACTGCAGATATTCTTACTGCCGAAGATATAGCCTCACCTTCAGATGAAAATGTGGAAGAAACCCAAAGTACTAGTTTGGAACCTCCACCTTTAGATGCATATATCTGTCCCTCTAGTTGACACACAGGCTACCAGTACTAGCTCCACATTAAATACATTCGAACGCCTTTTACTAAAAAATGTTAAATCCTTAAGAGGAAAATGTAAAAACATCAAAGAAAAAAATAGCAGGGACTGTGAATATTCTGACTGTTAAAGATTTAAAACATTGGAATGAGTCTGTCCCACAACGCAAATTAAAATAATAATACATATATTATGATAGGCAAGCCTAATACATTGGAGCTATGTTACGTATGTATGTTAAAAAAAAATATTTGCACAATTAAAAAATTGATGCACATTATTATTATCTACAATCAAACATAATTTACAAACATAACATTTAACAAACTTATCAAAACTACAAAAACATTTCAAGATTTTAAAACACCTAACAACAGCAATTTAAAACTTACTTTAGAGTTAGTTCTCTTTATAAAAAAATTATCTCTATTTTGGGTCAGATAATTGTGTACATCTCTATTAAAAGCAATATATCTACCAAGATAGTTTGGCAATAAATTATTTTTAATTTTATATATAAACGTCATGGTGGAGAGTTTTATTTTGTCTGCCACAGTCAAGGCATGAATGCATAGTCCCTATCGGAGTCTAATGATTGCATCCAAATATGATGCGCATACCTCTATTCTGTAACTTCTGAGAGAAGCTTTACTGTTATTATCTAACAGAAACAGTAAATTAAGACATTAGTTAAAATGTGGTTTTATTATTGTATAGAAAAAAAGTTTGTTACAAATTTTCTTATATATAAAAAGTGATTTTTAAAGGTCAAATAGTAATCTATAATAAAACCCAAATACTTTATCTCACTTACTATTTCTATATTACTGCCATATATTGTTACTTCATTCTTATCAATGGTAGAGTATTTATATTTAGTTGTTAGAATCATTGCTTTTGTTTTATTTACATTAAGCTTCAACTTGTTTAAATCTAAGATTTTTTCTACTTTTGAAAGTTCAATATTAATATTTTCTATAGAAGTTTTTGCATCTTTATTATTACAGGACAACAATGAATCATCGGCGAAAAGATTGAGAAAATCTGGTCTTATATAATGATTTATATCGTTTAGGTAAATAATAAAAAGCAAGGGACCCGAAACTGTTATCTATTTCATTGTAACGATTACAATCTATTTTTTTGAAAAATATAATTCTATTTTTTGTTTAAATATGGAGACAAAGTGATTTTTGTTAAGTTTATATTCTTCCCACAGTATAAGTTTTTCATTTTCTGTTTTTTTTTTTAAATTTTATGTATGACTTATTTTTTATTTTTAATTCTGCATCATACCAAGGTACATCCTTGCCCCTAACAGATGTAGTTTTTATGGGTGCTATTCTATCAATAACCTCCGAGCATATATGCAAGATATGACTGAGAATAAAATCTACATTTATGGAATTAAGCACTCTCTCTCACAACTCTAAACTGTGTTTGCTCATTTTTTATATTTGACATTTTTTTATTGTGCAATAAATTATTGAGATTATATAATGATTTGAAATTTTAGGGCTTTCATGAACTAAACACTTAACATCAAAATTACCAATTACCAGGTCTATCATAGCGCTACTATTTTTTGTACACCGTGTTGGTTTTGTGACCCATTGACTCAACCCCAAAATATTGAGACTATGCTTAAATTTGTTTGTATAAAAATTTTCACAAATGAGATTTAAAGTAAAATCTCCTACAATTAATAAGTCTTTTTCATTTCCTATTAAATTCTCACACAATTCTTCGAAGTCATTTAAAAATACAGAGTGACTTGAAGTTGGAGGGTGATATATAATATACACACATACTTATAACATATTTTTATTTCAGAGAACACTCCCCAACAATTTCCATTTAAAACAATATGTTTTATATTTTTATATATCCGACCTTTTCGTAAATACATTAGAACACCTCCCATATGTCTACTTTCTGCATCGCACCTGATAAGATTGTAATTATCTAGAAGGCATTCCATATCGAGAACATCATCAGTTGTACGTGTCTCACTTAATAATATAATTTTTGGTAACATACCAACTATATTAAATACAAAACCATCTTTATGAGCCAAGAAACTTTGTATATTTGTATATATAATATGCTTTTGTTCTAAAGTCTCCCTATCTGTCATAGACTCTTGTTGGAAGGCCATACCCTGGTTTATTGTTTCGATATCCCATATTTCTGTGTTGGCTGTTCTGTCTATAGTAGATTCTAGGCTTATATTAGGGCTTGTCAATGTTTCGACGAAAAAAGTATTCCTCCACCTCTATACCTATAGGCCACAGTTTTGGATCCATTAGCTCCAGAATTAGTTCCTTGTCAACTGAAACTTCAAAGCTATTGTACGTTTTTGCTTTATTTGCAAGGGATTCACAGAAAAAATCACGATCTGTAAATTTATTGGTCAAATATGTTTGTAGTTCTTCAGCTGTATATGACAACCGATATTTTGATACATACACATATTTTGATACAAAGAGCCATTTTTTTTCTTTGGCTGCATATTCTTGATCCAATTTTTGAACTCCTATTACTTTTACAGGCATGTCTGGCTGTTGTTGCAATGTGCTCATTATAGTTTGTTGTTGAGTGACTGCTATAGCATGGGATACCTGTTTATCAGAGATGAGGTGCTGAATAGCTTGACTATTCCTTTTGCCAGATTCTCTCTGATTGCCTCAGAAGGGTTCGGGCTGTGATATATTTACCACTGAACTTTGTCTTAGAGGCTCATTCAATAGAGCAATACTATGCTTGAGGTACAATATATCTGCCTGCTGAGCTTCATATTTGTCCTTCATTTCTTGATAGGACCTTTCAAATGATTTTAATTGTGATTTTTCATTGTTCAGCAAGCCTGCATAGTTGTGGATGCCTCGGATGCCTCACTAGGCTGAATAGCATGATATAATTTTTGAATTTCACTGACGGATTTGACAACTTTATCAATTTTGGATCTGGATTGGTCTTGTTCTTCTTTTACAGAAAGTTTTAATTTTTCTGCTGACTCCTCATATCTTGAAAAGGATCCTTTTATCTCAATTTTGAACTCCTCAAAGTTTTTTTGAACCATTTTTGTCAGAGTTTTGAACTCATTTCTATAATTTTAATCCTTTTGGTTCTGATGCTGATAGTTTTGAACAATCCAGGTATAGTAGTGTCTTGCAATTATCACATTCATTTCGTGTGAGATAGGAGCCTGTTTCTTCGGCATTACACTCTTTACAAGTCGCAATTTTTACAGTTCTGACGCGAAAGACAAATTAAATATGTCGTTTTTTACCCACTGATCAATGCCACTACTAGACCACAACATTTGTTTAAAAGTTTCTTAAATTACGATTTCACTCAAAACACTGATAAGCAAGGAATGTTAGTGATTTTTTACGCTTCACCATGTTATTGTTCTTTGGTTTTTCCCTATTTTTACTAGTTACTTCAGACTTTTTGGAAATTTTATTTACGCAAACTATTGATTGCTTAAAACTCTGTCTTTATGCAAAATTTCAAAAATTTGCGGCGTTTTATTCTGCACCAAAATCAAATCCTTCGACGAGCGTCAACAATGCTGTTGTTATTCACACACGAATTTTTATAATTATATTAAAAGAAAAAAGATAAGTCCCCTGAATACTCATTTTCTTCACAGAGTGCTAGTGATGAATATGAAGCAGCTCCTTCCAACTCTCATATGGACATATCTGATGAAGATTTTGATAAGGTACTCCAGTCCTAATCTAGATGATTTTAAAACTGGTACACGAAAACAAGTTTTTTCTTATTAAATTTTCTACTGACGCTAAAACCATTAGATATTTTGTTAGTCAAATAATCATAAGGATAAAGGCATATAGATATTAATATCGCCTCACGATTATAATTTTTTAAAAGCCAGCGCTGGCGACGGCCAGTGAGTGCCTTGAAACCTATCTTATATCAAGACGTATTTGATTACTTGAGATCACTGCTCTAGACTATTATACTAGAGAATGTGTTCTCGATAGTGATTTCCCATTAAGTTCTAAAAAGTAGTGTTGTGTAGAGTAAGAAGCCTTGTTACTATTCGCACATGTCCCCAACTCTAGTAGCAGCGTAATTATTTATTAATCATTTAATTATTAATTCACAGGAATGTAAGGAGAAAAATCTTAATGTCCCAACTGTCAAAAAATGAGATTTGCCGATAGTTAAAATACTGCAAGAGACGTCAACTGCCCTGTGTACAAATGAGGATTTTCATTAGAAAATCAACCAGATAGCACCATAAAAGTAAAAATAGTTAAACTGAGTAAGTCAAAAATAGAATCATTGAAAATAAGTTTAATCCAACAAAATAATATTAACTATATATTTATATATTTATATATTGGAAGACAGTGGAACAATTAAAATATTTATATATTTATATATTTATATATTTATATACAATTATATACAATTTATATATATATATATATATATATATATATATATATATATATATATATATATATATATATATATATATATATATATATATATATATATTTATATATATATATTTATATATATATATATATATATATATATATATATATATATTTATATATTTATATATATATATATATTTATATATTTATATATTTATATATTTATATACTTATATATATATATATATATATATAAATATATAAATATAAATATATAAATATATAAATATATATATATATATATATATATATATATATATATATATATATATAGTTAGGACCAAATTGCTGTTATATCTAGTTGTTTTTTTTTTAATTAATGTAAGGACGTAGCCGATGCACGCGTCGGACAAGTGGCCCTTCAGAAACGTACACTACAGAATGCTAAATATTCCAAATAACGTCAAATAAATAAATAATGAAGTCAGTAACTCTAAGAAAAAATATGTCAGATCAGCAAACAAAAATTACCAATGAGAAAGATTTTCAATTGAAATAAAATAATACATGAATAATGATACAACTACACAACTACATAAACAAAAACTAACATCAATATGGGCCAAAAAAAATTACAAAACCAATCCGTTTAACTGCCTTTTCAGCTGCAAAATGCCTAGTCTGAAAATATCATATTCTGAGAAGTGACGATTGTAATTGTGAACCAGTCAGTCAACAAATGCGCTAAACACATAATTTGAGCGGTGGTACCTTTCAACAAACGGCTGTGATTGTCTCGTTCTAAAAATGGGACTGATCCAAGCAGCACATCCACAACTTATGCAAAAAGACCAGAAGTGCCTTCTTTCTTCTAAATTCAAGGGTTTGAGGCCCCAAAGAAGAGCTCTAGTATTAGATGAAAGACCTTGATATGGGAAATGCAATTTATGTAAGAGGTATTTTGAAAACCTATTTTGCACCTTTTCAATTCTGTCGATGTGACACTGGTATGATGGACTCCATATTGTACAACAATATTCTAGAATGCTACGAACCAATGAGTTATAGAGACACCCAATTGCTTTGATATCAGTTACGTGTTTGTATGTCGCTTTATAAAACCCAGAAGTCTAAAACCCTTAAGTACAATGTTATCAATATGTAGATTAAAAGTAAGATTTTCATCAAAAATAACACCTAGGTCCGTGAAAGAACCAACAAATTCAAGGTTTACATTATCTAGGAAGTAGGTTCTTGCACCATTTGACGAGCCTTTCCATATCAGACTGCAGAGGATTGGAGTGTGAGGAGTTGTCTAATGTTCCTTCTCTACATTTTAAAGAGGCGAGTTGTGTGTAGCCTCAAACTAGAATGGCATAAGACATATTTGTGCCCACAATGGTACATAGACATAACTGTCTCTTTCGAGACCATCCCACTCGGGTGGATATATATGTGACTAGACAAAAACATAAATGATCAAGTCAATCCAGTGTCGAGATGTGCCCCTAGGAATTTAATCTCTTGTATATTATAAATAGTATTATGCTATGTTTCTGATTGGCAAAATCATTTATATATCTAAGAAACAATGTTGGATCAATCACCGAGCCCTGAGGAACCCCATACTCAATAGCCCTTCTCTGGAAATGGACATATTGAACCCTCTCTGACAAGTATGAGTACAGCATGCTGATGCTAGATGGCTCAAAGTTATACATTTTTAGTTTTGAGAGCATGATGTGATGAGACACACAATCAAACACTTTAGTTAGGTCCAGGAAAGAAACAAAAGTGTCAAGCCCTCTCTCAAAATTGTCATAGATGATTTGTTTAGTTAAGCCATCAATAAACAAGGCAGTTTGATTTTTTTGATGAAAGCCAAATTGAGCCTGAGAAAATAAACTGTTTCTCTCATTGATTTCCAATTCTAAGACTGACTCAAAAACCTTGGAAATAATTGTTGAGATCTTCAATTTGGCCTTAATTCTTAAAAATTGATATCACTTTTGCAACCTTAAGCTGATCTGGAAAATTATTTACTGATTATAAATTTGGTTAAGGGGTAGACTACTGCCTTTACTAGTTTAGTGTCTATTTGTAAAATGTCCCTACTCTTGATGGTTTTGAGGTTTGCTATGTAGTCTCTGATCTGAATATAAGTGACTGGCTGGAAAATAAAAAAATATGTCCGCTGGCACTACAGGGAGGTAATCTTGATAATCTTTTGTAACAGAAAGCAGTATTTTGTAACAATCTTCCCTCAAATGAAGTAAAAAAGTTAATTTAAAGAATCAGTTGTAAGTGATAAGGGAGCTGAAGATACAGGTTTGTCCCGCTAATGATTTATGATATTCCACATAGCAGCTTGGGGGTTTGTATCTAATTGTCATAAGCAATTTTTTTGCCTTATAAATTTTTCTATTATAATCCTTCTTATAATAAAAATATTTGCCTTGTTTTATATAAAAATGCTAGAAAATATTAATCTTTGTATCATGTCCCTAAGCTGATTGTTGAACCATTTTACCCGCACCCTTGCATGGTTCCCTGATCAACCTAGATTTGACCAAGAAACACGTCTGTCTATTGTCAGAAGACATTTTAAATTTTTGATCTATGGAAAGATTCTCATCTGACACAAAGAGCCATGTTTCTCCTTCAAAACTTCTGTAAAACTGAAAAAAAACATTATCAATGACTTGTCTGTAACTAACAAGAGTCCTATGACTACCCATAGTCAATGTTGTATGTTCCAGTAATATATAATTGCTCCTGAAACAATTTTAACTGAATATATTAATTGAAGAGAAGACCTATCAACTGACAGTTGATTGTATAAAGCATTAAAGACAGCACTTTGAAAGTTGTATCTATTTTCAAAATTTAGATGCATTTCATGTTAAAAAAAGGACATTCTGATGTAAAAAACTTTCATTTTTTAGTAATCAATATTTTTTCAACTCCTCTGAGAGGCTAATTTTATGATTTGGCCAACCATTTAACATATACAAATGTAGAACTTGTTGAAGAACACTATCATTATCAATAGTGGTTTGCAGTTTTTACTCATTCTCGGGTCTAGTTACTATAATCGAATAAATTCCTAAATTTGTGTCCAAATATTTGGTATTTATTGAATCTATTTGGAAGTAACTTTCTTTCAAAGCATAAAAGACAACACAAAATTATACTGCAAAATCTAAAGGTTTCTTTAAAAGTCCAACTAGCAGCCTATGATTGGTTTCAACACTACTGAGTGTAACATTGTACTTTCTTGCATTAAAGTCTGTGTAACATATTTACTCAATGCTGTTAGTTGGCATTAAAGTCCGGAGCACAATGTATGTATATTTCGTAAATATTTAACACAAAAGCGAAGACAGCAAAAACAGAACATAAAAAATGAGATACAAATTGTGATACACAGCTGATGATAGTTCTAATATTTAAAGTAACTACCTATATTTCAAAAAAGTATCTAACAATTCCCTGAAAAACACGCAAAGTAAAATAATATTTGAGGTAAATGTTTGGCATGCTTTCTCTTATGTTCCACTTCTAACAGAATCACTTTTTGGACATACCAAAAACTGTTTTCAGCCTAGGTGTCAGAGAAATGGTTTATATAGTGACCAACCACAATTTAATGCTTTCTGTTGTATTTATTTATTTATTTATTGAATAAAGCATCTACAGCATTTAAGCCAGTTACAGATACCTTGGTTATAATATACTAAACTAAACAGTACCCTAACTATACTAAAATGTTCAATCCTGTTGTAGGATGAGATCTACAATAGCCGCGATCCAGATCGCTGGTAATGAACAATATTTCCAGTATACTCACCTCTGGGAACAAGATAAATTAACTGATTTGGATTTTTACTATGTTTACAGCTTACTTAAAAATAAGAAATATATTCACGGGCCTGGGTGGATTCCAAATAAATACAAAATATTATCACAAACAGGTGATTATTTACAAGTTTTAATAAATAAACATACCTACAGATTGTTCCTTAGAATCATTCTTAGAAGAAATCTGATTTATTTCATTAAGAAAATCATTAACGGTGGCATCCATTCTATAGGATTAGATATATATAGAAGGGCCCCAAAACATTATCCCTAAACTCTTCACTGTTTTGTAATGAATTTAAAACTGTAGTTTCACAACTATATAAATCACTGGTAGTAAGGTTATGTTATGATTTTTTAATTATTCTTCAAAACATCTTAAAATAGTTCAGTTTTCTTTCATGGCGCTGTCATTGGCTACAACGATTTGCCAGCTCTCCTTTGGGTCCAGATAATCTGTTTGTTAGATTATTCTGGTCCCACTTTTTGCTCGTTCTTCTAATTTGCTCTTTTTTTTTCTTCAAGAAAGGTTAGTCTTTCACTCTCCACACTTCACTATGATAGAAAACAATTATGACTCTGAACATACACTATTAAACTACATATAATGCTGGTAGGGTTCATTTACCTGTTAGTGTATTATTTTTTTCCAGTGAATACTGGGATATGAAAAAATGTATTTGTTTTATTATGATTCTGTTCTATTATATTCAGAGAAAAGTGATACAAATCTTATGACTTGTTTTCATTGTATTTACTTGCAACGCAACCGGCTTTTGCACCTTTTGCACAAACCTTTTGACGTTTTTTTACGTTGTCACTTGCTAGAGGTTATAATATGCCAGATATTCAAAACATTTCTGCAGTCTTCCGGTTCGTCTCGTCGAAGGCAGACCTCTGTGTTATTAACATAAGTGGTTCCACGTGTTCGGTTTACCTGCTTTATTTCGGGGGGAAGCGGGAGACTCAATCGCTCAGAGTGGAAACTAACGACCCCGCTAGAACTGCGACATTCGCCTGTCGCAGTTCTACATAGAATATTAGCGCAATGACCGCTATGTGGCGGGAGTGGAAGGGGTAAGGGTATAGCTCGAAAAGAAAAAGTCATCTCGTGAGACCAATAGTACTCTCAAGGGGCATCTAGTGAAATCCAAGATGCATTTCAAAAATTAAAGTCATTTGAAAGATTCGGGATGTTTCGGGAGCTCAGAGCCCGCCATCCGAACATCCTATCAAATCGTGCTGGCAATTGCCTAGCAGCAGTGCTAAGTTGGTATAAGCAAATCATTACTACTAGTGAGTATAAGCAAGTCAAGTCAAGTCCAAACATGGTGCTAGAGCCTTTGTGCCAAGATTTAAAATATCGCCCTTTAAGAAAACACAAAAATACATATTTTGTACTATGTTTACTACATTTTATTCAATTTTAAGTTATATATCAATAAAACATAAACCCAGGTGTAACTTTTAAAACAATAATTCATAAAAACGTAATGTAATGATAACAAAATATTAAAGAAATATTTTCCAATTCTTGCAAACTCATCAGTCCAAAAATGAACTTTTTACAAATATCATTTTTTATTGGAGTAATGAGTTTTAACCCCTTCAGGGTAGAGTTCCGAGAGAATCGTTTTAAAATCTCATCAATTGATGAGATATTATAGAAAAAGTAAATTACTATTTTATGTTTTTATGCCTTATAGATAGATTATTAAGTTATTGAGGAAAGAATCTTAAAATTGTTTTAAAGAAGCATTTTTAAAAGGTAAAAATACATTTAACCCAGTTAAGATTTCAAACAATTTAGGAACTGATTTTTAAATAAATATTTTAGAAAACCGTGAACGAGAGTCATTTAAAAAAACTCATTCATTGCAAAGAGATTGTAAAAAATAATAAATAATTATTTTAAGCCCTTAAAGGTAAAATTTGGAACATTACGAAAACTGTTTCTAAATAATCATTTTTAAAAGCCATTGGGCAAAGGAAAGAATATATGGGTCATATATGAGTATACATACTTATTTTTATCAAGAAAAGTGACATATATTAAGAATAATATAACGTTTATAAACTTATTGGCAATTTAGTTACGAGGAAAGTGTAAAGCCACTTTACCGATTTTTGTATATTGCAAAAGGAAAATAAATAATGTTTAAAAAAACAATTCGTGGTATTAAAATAAATAATATTATGTACATATCTCTAGTTTACTGAAGAACGTTTAACGGACATTGATATATAACTACTAGCGGGTACCTGCGACTTCGTTCGCGTATGACGACAATGAAAGGGGTAGAAAAAGGTACTTAAATCGTCTTATTTAAGTACCTCTTAAGATCAGTTTTTATGTAATACCCTGTATACATTAAAAAAAATTAAAATATGTAAAAAATAAAATAAAATACACTTGTTAAAGCTTTTTTTTTTTGAAAAACTAACCGTTTCGTAAATAATAAGAAGTGTATTATTGCAGGGGCCGGGCGGTTTTACCCCTTGAAATTTGAGGTTCGTAAAATCCCCTTTTATCAAATCTTTACATCATACATTCAACCTCTGTGCCAAAATTCAGCTTTTTACGTCAAGAGGTTTGAGTGGGATTGTGATTAATCAATGGCCCAATATTGAACCACCCTGGACAATTTTTTAGAAAATCTTGTAATATGTAAAGTATGAAAATAAAAATATCCAAAATCCTAAGTGTTTTTTTTTTAATAGAAAATAATTTAATACTTAAGAGGCGGTTTCATCCCCTTACAAGTGTTTTAAAAAATTATACCTTATCGAACCTCTACACTTTGTAGTCAACCCGTATATAAAAATGCCCTTATTCAAGCGTTTTTTCAAAAACTTACCGTTTTGTAATTAAAAAAGATTTTAATATTTAAGGGGCTGTTTCACCCCCTTGAAATTTCAATTTCGAAAAACCCCGACTTGTCAAACCTTTACACCATACAATCAACCTCTATATCAAAATTCAGCATTTTATGTCGATTTTTTAAACACCCTGTATTAATTTTTTAAATATCTTTAAATGTTTAAAAAATAAAACTAAATAACACCTATTCAAGCGTTTTTCTAAATACTAACCGTTTTTTAAATAAAATATATTGTATTATTTAAGGGGTGGTTTCATCACCTTATACTTAAGTTTTGAAAAATCCCTTCTTTCCGAACCTCTACACCTTGCAGTCGGTCCGTGTACTAAAAATCCGTTTTTTCCGGCAAGCGTTTGAACAAGATCGTGATTAATCAGCGGCCCGATTTTTTAAAACACCCTGTATAACAGTTTCGAAGTTTTAAAATAAAATAAATAAACAAAATAAGATCTGATAAGATAAAAAAAACCAACAATTTTTTAGATACAAAATATATATCACAATATTTTGTATTTAAGGCGGCGGTTTCACTCCCTTGGAATTTGAGTTCCGAAAAATATCTTCTTATAGAACTTCTACATCGGGAAATCAATCTGTGTGCCAAAATTCAGCTTCTTATGTAAAGCGGTTTGAGCAGGAGCGTGTTTAATCAGTGAGTCAATTAAGGATTTTATATATTAGTATAGATAGATAATAATAACAATAACATTAAACCAAAGTTAATTTTTGACGATATTTCAAATCTACGCCCGGAGCTTGCAAATAGCATTTCTTAACCAATACCGAATAAACAACTGGCACCATGGAACGAAATAAATTAGCGGGATTTAATCCTTTTTACCCTTTTGCAATTTAAGAATACAAACATTTGCGCGCCTATGAAAATATCGTGTTAAATTTTATCAGTTACCGCCCATACCGCAGAAAATAAATGCATCCTAGAAATTTGGAACCAATGAAAACCTGTCATGGACCAATTAAATGCTTCGGGTTGAATAATTCGCTGACAGGCACACATCAGGTCCACGTTGACCCGAGGAGAACAAATATGAGGAGCTGTCAATAAAAATAAGGCTATTTTCTTTAAATGTGTTTTGTGGTAAATTTAATTAAATAAAAAATAGATAAATTTACTTTTAAAATACAAACCACTTTTAAAATTTATAGTTAATTCAACAAACGACAAAAATATTTAATTCTCAAATATCATGAAGCACAATTTGATCTTATTTTGTCTATGCACACCCATCAGTAATAATAATGACTTTAAAACGTAGCGCGTTAAACACATGTCATAAGAGCTACTCGTTGAGGAATCACAATCAGCACTAACAAATTCCGCTTCAGACTCCCCCCTCACGCCGCAAACGCTTAGATTTGTTTACGGCAGTTGTTAGGGCAACGCAATGGTGAATATCCGTAAGCCAAATAGAGAGGGGAGCGGCATAAAACTGCTGCTACAGGCATATAACTGTTTTTTTAAGAACAAAAAATGTATTTAAAATCTTGTAAATTTATATTCTTCCACCTAAGTATTATAAAACGCTCCAAAGCTATAGATAATTAACATCATATTTTGGGCCTGGTACCCCGAAACATTTTTGCTCCTAACTACGACGCGCTTCACCGTTCTTAAATCCACGAGCCGCCACTGACACCTATAAGAAGGGCCCTGATTGGTGATGAGGAAATAAATATGTAAAGAGATTTAAAGCAAGTGTACGATATATTTTAAAATAAACAAGAACAAAATTTACCATGAATAAGAAAAATACTAAAATAAGCAACAACAATCAACCTGACAAAAAAATAATATTTTTTCATAGCGCCTTCTTTCTGGTTCACTTAATTCAGTCTATTGGGCATTGAGTTAATTATATTTACCACAATATTGTGATCAAGTTCTTCCCAGCACTGATGGATTGTTTCCTACAGTTCATCAGAATTTTGAGGCCTAAAGTTACGACTATATATTTTTTTTAACTATCAATCCCCAAATGTTCTCTGTCGAATTGATATCTGGACTGAAAGAAGGCCAAGGCATTCCGCATTATTATTCTGAAACCACTGGATTATTATTGGCCGCATGAACAGGACAATTATCATGTTGGTATATAAATTAGTTATTTGGATATACTTGAGTGACTGATGGAAGCATTATGTGTTCCAAAATAAGTTCATAATATTCTGCATTACACCTATCTTTTATGAGACAACATATGGCTAATCCATGGACACTCATCCAACCGGGAAAATCGTCCAGTTTTGAAAACTAAGCCGCTCGAATATATTTTTTTTAAATCTGCTACGAATTTGGCCATTATAGGTAGATTGAACAGTTTTTTCATCGGTGAACACAATCCTGTTCCAAAATTGTGGCTGACAGTATACATAGTTCGAGGCAAAGATTAGTCTTCCCTATTTTCGCTCTTCCATCAGGAACATTTTTCTGCAGCCAATAGGATTTGTAATTCTCAATTGCTAATCCTCCTGCTCGTCGTGGGCTGCGATCCAGGAAATCCTGTGATTTCATTAGAGCAAATGCATCTAACAGATAAGATGAGGGTTGACTGTTAGTTAAATTTCGTTTTTGTTGAGTAAGTAGATTTATTATGGGCTTGTTATATATTATTATACGTTTGATGAGGAATTTATGAGCAAGCCAGTTACGCCTATATTCGAGAACAAGATCCGCCGTCTCTGACAATAGCGCATTTATAGGGGTGGACTTCATACAGCCTGGTAAAAAATAGTATTTATTTTGTTAATGTTTTTTATGTTGCTTTTAAAAATATAGAACCAAAGTCCAAGTGAGACTTGACTACCCGAGGGCCATTCCCAGCGTTTTTGGGTCCGCTCCCCATCACGTCCCGCAAAATACTCTCACGAAGTTTAATTCCTTTTTTGCTTTGATAATTATCTCGTTAATGTGTGTATCCCACTTCAAATGCCTGTTCAGACATACTCCCAAATATCGGAGATTATCTTTATAATTAATTACTGAATTATTTATGAATAAATTTGGAAGATATTGTGTATATCGAGATTGTTTTAACCAAACTGCCTCACATTTGTTCTGTGAGAATCTTAAGTTTTGATTTTCTAACCATTGAGTTATTATGTTTAGATATTGATTTAGTATAATCACTGAATAAAAATATAAGTTGCAGCCAGTGGCGGCTCTTCCATAGGTTCATTTAGTCAATGACCCCCCAAAAATATTTCAGAAAATAAATTATTCGTTTGACCGTCCCTCCTAATAGTTATAATAAAACGCGAACCTTGGGAAAAGTTAAATACGCTACACTATTAGCAGCGCGCGGCGGTGCAACTGGTCTCGTTGCGTTCCTTAGTCATAATAAAATAAGCTATACTAAGCTAGGCTGGGCAATTCCCTGATTACCTTAAAGCTTGACGAAAGTACACGAAGATTTCACAACTACCGAGCGGCAGCCGAACGTGATGGCAAATGGAATATGTAATCGCGATTTAGGTCATCAGCCGGTTTCTTCTCATAATTCGATCGATCGGTCGCGGCATCACGTCGGCATGCGGAAGTTCTAACTCGATATTGTTTCGGCCGTTTTTAATCGATGAAAATTCATTTATATGCTGTTTTTTGTAATATATATTGCTTTATTTTTATGCTCCATGTGTGAGTTGGAAATATACAGGAAATAAAAGTGGTTGGTAGTGACCAGTGCAAAAAAATAAATAAAAACAACTAAAAAGTGCTTACGAACTTTTGCATAAAATAATTTCAGGGTGATCTATGTTTGAGTTGTGAATGTAGATGAAATAAAATGTCGGTAGTGCAAAAAATTAAACTGAAGAGTGCTAACGAACTTAATTTTGTGAAAATAACGAATTCAAGGTAAGTGGCCGCAATTTGCCAGAACTTAGTATGCGACAAATTAGTAGACAAAAATAAAAAGGTTCATCGAAATTTTCGAAAAAGTATGTACGATTTAGCTAACTGGATATGTGGTTGTGGAGTCTCTAACTCATTTTACTGTTATGTTTGCTTGTTGTTTTCTAAGGACTCGTCGGACTCATTATGGTGTAAAATATGTGTTAAAGACTTAAAACACTTAAAAGAAAAAATAAAAAACATGCGTTTTCTGCAGATCACATGAAATGTTCGGTGAACTATGCTACGGTCGGAAGTGTTGATATTCGCCCTCAGCTAGACACAGCTTATAGAAAATCCATTAGAGATTTTGGTGAAAATGTATAAAAAAATCGTTATATTTTAAACAAAATTATAGATTGCGTAAAATTTTGTCGGGCATTCGAGCTGGCACTACGTGGCCATGATGAAACGGCTTTGTCTGAAAATTCAGGGGTTTTTCGAGGGCTTATAAATTTTGGTGAGGAGTTGGGCCAAGAAAGACTAGGCGCTTTAGTAATGTTAAGTATCGAGAAATCGTTTATAAAAGGAATGTGCCTGCAATTTTAACGAACGTGTCATTCAACATTTTTCCAATTCTAAAGAACGAAGAGTAGACCTGAACTTCAAGAGAATTTAAAGCTTAATTTAAAGATAAGATATTTATTTTTATTTTAAGTATGCCTATTTTTAAATTTGTTATTGACCTCCCAGTATAATTAACCACGAGCTGCCTATGGTTGCAGCACTTAAACACGTGACTCGATTTACCCATTCCTCGCGTCCCGCCCCGGCTGGTACATTCTGGGTACCTGTCGGGTTTCCGGCACATACACAGTTGGTCAGCCTCCGTGATCGCGCCAGTTTGTTATTGTGATATATAGTGAGACAAAAAAAAATGTTTTTGACAAATATGAGCCAATATGCCTATTAGATATTGCTCTGTAGATGGTTTTAAAAAACATGTTTTATCAATTCTCTCGTTTCGTCTGTCTGTCCTTCTATTAGTTCGCGACATAGCTTAAATACTACTTACCCGATTGACTCCAAATTTTGACCAAAAATTAAGGGTCATATGAGGATGACTTAGTAATATGTCAAAAAAAAATTTAGAGTGGTGTATTATTTGGGGTTAAGAACCAGTAAAAAAAGCAAGTCCTTTTTTAAATTGACGATGTTTCCCAATTTTATTATTTCATCCTCAGAACACATATATATTTCTATATCCTGCATGAAACCCATATTATCAGTCTTTACCTACTACGCTGGTCCGCAGATGTTTCCCAGATATTAAGTTTCTGAATGATTTTCGTTAATGGTCCTCTTGTTGTTTTGTTAGAATGATGTATTATTTACAGTTGAGGTCCAGTAAAAAAACAATTATTGAATTTATTTTAAATTATGCCTAAAAGTTAAGTGTGTCATAGATAGAAAGAAAATGGTAAAATATTGATAGGATTCAATATCACGAAACAAAATGGCGCACACTTATATATTGTAACTATGTACTGAAGTAAATTGATTCACACATCACTATTCCGAACAAATGAAAAAAAATCATACGAGGGAAGTTCCGGGTATTTACCGTTTTTTTTTAATTTATATAATAAAAATATTGTATTCTTAAATTCGACTAGCAGGTAAGTAACAATTTAATATTAAATTCACTATATTTAAATAACATTTAAAACTGTAATTGTAAAATATTAAACTAGTCCGATGACAAAATTCAACTCATATTTTCCCCTTTTATAATATTATTAAATATGTTAAGAAGGTGGTTTAATCATATTTCTGGTAAGTGAGTAATCATAGAATATGTAATATTGTTCAGGCCTGCGGCTGTATCTTTTTTATTTGCAATAGCATATTTTCATTTATGTTGAAATAGTCAGTGTGTTGGGGATCATATGGTCTTAATGAGAACTGGGGATCAGTTACACATGAAGTAAGTCTGTCCAGAATTTTGTTTGTTAATTGTTGATCAGGAAATTTAGGGTAAGGTTTTTTAACTTAAGTATGTGCAAACCTCCTAACTTCATTCCGTACATCCTTGATATTCGATTCTCGATTAAACTTAGAGCAATAAGTTCTAAATTTTTTTTCATTGTTTTAAAAATCGTTTTGTGGCGGCTATTGTTTTTTTTTGCGTTCATAAAGTTCATTAGATTTGGGGTCGTTCTAAATTGGAGATTGCTTTTTTTCTTTCTTTTACCCTAACAAAGCACTCACTATCCATGGATTAGATATTTTGTATTTTTCGCCTGCTTGTTTATTGGGTATTGTTTTTCAACAGCTATCATGTTAAGGGAGTTTTGAAAACTTTCGTAACAGATATTATTTGTTAGATTGCCGTAGTTGATTTCTGCTTTATAATTAAAGAGAGACCAATTGGCTTTTTTTATTTTGTATATTTCGGTTGTCTATTTGCAAACTGTTTGTTGATATATAGAACACATGGTGGGGGGGTAGTACGCAATCTGGAATTTTACTGCATATGATTTTAGAGCTAATGTCCATGCTGACCAATGCCAAATCAAGTGCATTAGCCTGACTGCCAGGAGGGAGTAGTCTAATCGACCTACCATCATTCATAAACACCAAATCACGTCCCTCAACAACCTCCGCCAAGATACTACCCTTCGTGTTATTCTCACTACTTCCCCATAGTCTGTGGTGGGCATTGAAGTCTTCCATAATAACTGAAGTGGCGTCTATAGAATCGAAGATATTTATTATTTCCTGTTGGAAGTTGTTAAGATTATTGATTTTAATAATTAGACTTTGGGTATCTGGATTATTGTCTAATAGTGGATTTTGTATAATTCTATAGTTGATTTTTTTTTAATAATTGTGACAACACCACCACATCCATCACTTCTGTTCTGTCTCAATATGACAAAATATTTTAAAAAACATGAATGACATAATGTGTGGGTCATATTCCCTTATAAGCCCCTTATTCTCATTATTAGAGTTATAGCTGTGTAAATTCCATTGAATAATCTTTATAGGTGTTTGATGTGTGTTAGCCATTTTGAGAGTTTTTATTTTATTTAATATTATTTTTTTTTAATGGGGGGTAAGTTAAATGGGGCAATGGTTAAATAGTGGCATAAATTAAATACTGGTTACAATTTCCGTACAAGAGTCATTACCACTATCTTCGTTTAAGCTTTCATTTGATGTTTCCTTTGAAATGAATTCAATTGTTCTATGGATTTTATTGTAGAATTAAGCAATAATGATGAGTTCAACTCTACATGATGACCCGGTATATCCCCCGGTCCTCCAACCGTGCTTTGGATCTCTGAGCCCGCTTTGATGTTTTTTTGACGTATATATTCCGGACAAGATCTATATGTTGAATTATGATTGCTGCTTCCACAGCCGATACATTTTATATTACACGATTCCATGAGAATTTCTTCGTGAGCTATCCCACAATTTTGCCAATTGGGATTTACAGACTTATATAAGTATTTAGTGTAGCCATATGTGAAGCATTGAAAGCACTGCGTCACTGGGGGAACATAAGGGCTAACTTGCATAGGAAGGGAGTAAATCTCTACTTCCTCCAGGATCCTAATACCCCCAAAAGTAAAAAGAACCGTGCCATGGGGATAAATTCCACTTTGCCAGCATTTATAGCTTTTTAATCTTTTTACGTTAAACCTGGGCTAACCTAACGCTAAACGTACCTACATAGCAGTAGAGGTTATGATAAAAAAGTTATAGATAAAGCATTGGTCATTTTGCTATAATTAAAAAAGTCCTTGTATTAATATAGACTCGGAATTTTGTCTTTACAGCAAACATAACCTAACCTAACCTAATCTTCATTTTTATTGATTATTATATATTTTGTCATCGCCCTGAACGGGGATTCCACATATGCGCCCCGTTCAAAGCCATGTATCTCTGGTAAAATCTGGTGTGTTTTGTCATCTCATTTCAGAAAACTGTGTTTTTCAACCTTTCTGCGGATACATTTCGGAAACTATTAAAGATAGAGCGTTGAATTTGACATGTATGTTTAGAGCAGACGTGGACACCAGATATGTCAACTTGTATATAACACGATAGCGGATGCAATTCTTTTTTTTTATGAAACTTTCTGAGCTGATGGTCCTCCGGGTCATACAGAACCTTATTATTTTTGTTTAGGTTTCGAACTCGTTTGAGGGTTGTACGAATTTTTTTCTTTCAAAAAAAGGGTGTTTTGAAACGCCCATATCTCGAACTGGGTACACCCTACTGAAATTTTCCAAAAAAAATTTGTCAAAGGAAATTTGAAAAACAAACCTAAATGCGTGTGACAAAAAAATCTATTTATATAAAAAAAGGTGCCTGGTCGGAAAACTGATTACTCCGTTAAAAAGTGCTTAAAAAGCTACATAAAATGGACTATTCAGGAAGGGTCCTGAAATATATAAAGGGGAAGCAATTAAGAGTCAAATACAACACACATTTCCCAAAAATGTGTACATTTTCAATAATATCCTGTATTAGACTATATCTGCGCCCGTGTGGTATTTTTTTACGAAACTAGATACATTTGGGTAGAGTTTCTAACTGACGGTTAAATTACCGTTATTTTTCAAATTTGCCAATTTAAAGTCCAACTTTAACCTTAGTTTGACGCTTATTGAGAATAGTGATAGAAATTATTTCAAGTTAAATCTCACGTGAATAATCAAAAAATACATTTTTTTGCTAAAATCGAAAATAAAAAAGTTTTCCATATGTTAACTAAAATTGTACACACGCTGTATAGTTGGGGTACCCCATACCCGTGGATCTCTGGTTAATAAACGGAATGTTATTTTTACATATAACTTAGACAAGATATACGAATCAGATAGAGTTACAATTTAGGATGATTTATAGACATACAGGTTGCGTCACAAATACGTGACATATAAAATAAGTTACCCTTTTTTAGACAAAATACCTCTGGAATTCTCCAAAAAAAATTGGGTAAGAACTATTAAGGGATATCCAAATCAAACTTATAAAGTTTTCGAAATATGCATTTTAATATTTTCGAGAAAATATCGTTTTTCTTTTCAGAGTGAATGTATAATGGAGCGCTCATTACTTTACTTCATATATATAATAATATAATATTACGCAAAAACCCTAAAAATTGCCAAAGTTCCTCATAGCCAGAAATTAACTGTTAAAATAACACAACGATCTAAATTAACTTCTTATATTAGTTCTATATTATAACGAAATATTACCTGTTGAAATAATATACACGATGCCAATGTGCAGTTCTGGTCTTTTAACGCAGAGAATTTGTCTTGAAAACACTAACAACGAGAGTAGCCGCATTCATATGACGTACCACCACGTGCGAGAACCAACACTATTAACTAAATCATAAAAATTTGAAATTCCTCTGTTTGTGACGAGGTACCACACACGAGGAAGAAAAGATTATAAAAGAGAGAGTAACAAACAGAATATCCACTTAAAGTGTTTTATAAACTGTTACTTTGATAAAATTTGTCGAATTTTAAAGTTAAATAGCTACTGCATTTTCTTCTTTGAATGACAATGGTCACCAACACAAACACAAAAATAGTGAAGCAACGTTATAAATGCAAAAATATGTAGAAAAAGGCGAAGGTAAAAAACCGTGTTATAAGATTGTAAATTTGGATGTATATGTCGGAAACGGAACGTCGCCGAAAAAATATGACTTCGGATTCGTGATCAGAGCCTCAAATCTACTAGTTGAATGGAAATATTTAAGATCGGCTAACTACTTACTTACTTTAAATATCGTTCTGAGTTTTGGTTAGCTCTGGTAACATTTTTTTTTTTTGGATTGATGTAAAAAAGTGTATAAAAACTCGTGGAATGATTTGGGATTTAGGGTCTCGTCAGCTGACTGCTGTGCTTCCGCTTAATGTATTGGCAGGTTACCTCGTAGCATAGATTTTCGAAGAAATCTAACAAGATCCATCCATGTCATTAGAGACCTTGACCTCGCATCAGTGAAGTGATATGACACATTAAAGCTACATTTACATTCAATTTCAACCCGAATTTGTTATGAAATTGGCTTGCTTGACAAATGGCAACAGTGTAGTGTCATTACATAAGACAAAATTCGAAGTGCACTTCAAAATTGACTTCGGATTGGAGCAAGGAGCTTGCGGATGGCAAGAAAAAATTCAATAAATGTCAAATTTTTACGTTATAATTTTTATTTTAGTTAACAAAATTTTTAACACTTTTACACATCCAACCATGTAAAGTTTATAAGTGTTTCTTTTTGTCACTATAATGGAAAAACCTTTAATTAAGTATTTTTTAATTAATGGGACTATGGTAAACATAAACCCCTAAAAGCAGAACCACAGAGCATAAAAAGAATTACTAAACATGCTTCTTGCTCCAATTTAGTGTATTTTACATTAATATCTTGGAAAATAGTAAAATTTAAAAAATACATAATCGGATCAGCTGTTGGGGAATAATTTCCAATGTAAATGCACTTTTACGAAATGTCAGTTTCAACTTGGACTTTGAAGTGAATGTAAATGTAGCTTAACGTCATTAAAACAATGTTCCCTCGTATGTACAAAGCCTACTGGTTTCCACGTTTTCTACTGCTCCCAGGTTAAAATCTACTGCTAATTGAAAGATACATAATATTATCTGTAATTCACATTAAAAATATTTTTAATTATTGGTATATACAGTTTTTAAAACATTAATGGCCTATAGTCCAACAGTAGAACAATTCAATATCTATGTCACTGTTTGTTTTAGTCTCTGCTTTTTCTTTACTTCCTAGATTTCATCACATTTGAAGCACATCCTTAAACATTCATACTTTTTCGGTATTTCCCGCTCAAACGTCAACGTTTATTTCAAACGTTATTTTTCTTTATGTGTTTTCCAGTGTTTCGTTAGATACATTTTTGAAATATAAGTTATAAACGGTTATATTTAGTTCCAACCTCAAAATTATAAATTTTTGTATCACAATTGTGAACTCTCAGATTTTCCTTTTTAAATTCCGCTTTTGGTGTTTAGGTTTTACCTTAAACTTTTACTGGATTTGCATTGTGTTCCAGACTTTAGAGATATTGCGTGTCGAGTCCACGTCGTTTATCTAGCATATCAGACTTTAATTAATAATATTGTGAAAACTGTGTGAGACTTCCGCTTTTTATGTATACCTTCCTGTTTTGATGATGGACATGTTATAGGATCGAAACGTTTGAAATTCTTATTTTTTGGATCGTACTAGGCATAATGCCTTTATGATAAGTGGGCTACTTATTCCTTCCACTGCCTCTGGGTTACCTGTGAACTTAGAGAAAGGAGTATTAATATTTTTCGTTAAAGTATTTAAGTTATCGGGGTTAGTTTTTTTCTAAAAATACATTCTCGTGCAATTGCACCATATGATGGTGAGAATATCCAACTGAAACGTCAGCTTTTTCGGAAGTTTTATAGTTTTTCCCTGTAGCTTTATTAGTTGTACTAGACAAAAGGTCATTTAGTTTAGTTATATTTGGTGCCTCTAGGGTACCACTGTCAAAATTATTACATTTATTTAATGTTTCGGCAGACACTAAAGAATGCTGACTAAAAGATTTATAGCTTGAAGAGCTTTATAAGTTTTGATTTGGTTCCAAAGAACTGTCATTAAAAATCTGACGCTGAGGACTAGTTTAGGTAAAGTTATAGGGTTACTTTCATCATATAAAGGCTCCAATTCGGCCCTACATGAAGTGTGAAAAAGATTTTTTAAGTTGTCCTTTTGGGAGTAGCTATTGGCTATGTCTATTAGGCTGTTTCTTTCTTTCTTTAAATTCTCACCTTCATAAGGTAGGTTTCTAATACTACTTAGTTCATGCTTATTACTAATGATACTAAGATAACTACATCATTCTTATATTTTAAGTTGTCGTATCAATGGGGTTAATTTTAATGAGGGTATTATTTATTGGGGCTAACCCCGAAGAATTAGCCGAGATCCCGCCACCATTTTCCCGGCTGCCCTCTGAAAAGTGGGCACCCGCCTCAAAGAAAGTTGGGAGTCCCCCCTCTAAGGGGGAAGAAAGTCGCTGAGCGTGAATTTAGCAATTTTTATTGGAAAATAGAGCCTGAATGTGGTCTCTGCCCAAATATGCTATTTAATAGTTGATATTTATAGAGAGTAGCGACGGGAAGGTATTATGAGGGAAAGTAATTTTCTAATTAACATATTTTAAAATTAACTACGTTTCATTACACCTTACTAACATGGACGCCGGGTGGATAAATTTCTATAGCTAATTTACAAATTATTTGGTTAAACTTTAAACACTGACAAAAGAGGCTTACTTTCTGAAAGCTTGGCGTTAAGTCTTTCAAGGGACCTGCAGTTTAGTTTATGTTTAATGTTGTTCGAAAGTTTATTTTCACTTCACTGATTTTCTGGCTAAATCAATTAATTCATTTTACAGTTTTATCTTTCGTCTTTGAAAACCAAAAAGAAACTTAATAACAATATCCTTGCGCTAATTACAATGTTTACAAAATGTATGTCCTGAGGACAACAATATAACTTATGGTGACAAGTTTCACAAAAACGATTAAAAAATAAAACCTTTTCTTTAAAATTTTAATGTTTGTCCAATGAATCTTTTTGTATTTTTAATTTTATTATTGTTTTTTTGGTGGGAAATGCTGTTCCTCTTTTCATCAACGTTATCAGATAACACTAATATTGTCTACATGAGGTTGTGATCAATTAGGTCATTTAAAACATTTATCAAAATTAATTCACATTTAAAATAGCACACAAGTCAGTTACAAAAATATTTAAATATTCAAATAAGTTAATAAATGTTTTTAATGATTCGACAAAAAAAATTATTAGCTTTAATTATTATGAGTAAGTTCACGTTTAAAAAAAAAATAAAAAATCAAAGTCAATACAGCTGAAGGCTAAGAATTGGAAGCTCAGACATTTTCAAACACTTCAAGGGAATTAAATGCACTACCAGGTTAAGTTAAATAAAATAATAAACACTTGTAAGATTTCGCCAAAACAATGATAAGCACAAAAAGTAAACTAATAGCTTCGAATGAGGTTGCAAAGTGTCAGACATAGGGCGGCTTACCTCTATCTTTTTCTACACGATAATTTTGAATACCACACAATCTTCTGATCTTCCGATTACCCCAGCAAGTTTTAGAGATAAGTTCTATGCAAAATTTCAGATAGAAGCTCCGGCGTGCATCCCCCGTTGAAGAAAAATTTCCTTATCGACGGCTAGGTACTATATGCGTGGACTTTACGAATACCTTGAACTTACTAAATTCTGGTCAAAAAGCGCGCTGGTTTTGTTAGCTATCCACGGGCTCCGACCGAAATGCACATTTGGACCAATCAGAGCAAAGTTGCACCCTTGGCATTCTGGGAATGTTGGTCATTCTTAATCTCGAACGTGTAGAAGCAGCAACGTTTTTGTGGAGCTCCGTGAAATTGGTTTGTTATTTTTCTTATTTTGAAGTTTTAATTAATTTTAATTTAATTAATTAAGTTTTTAATTATTTTCCCGTATTCTACATATGAAAATATGAAAATCTATTCCTGTGATTTTTTTTATAAATTTGATCAAAAATCAACAGGTTAATTTAGCTCGGGGATTTTCGCATTATTTAATAGTACTCCATGTATACTTTACGTGGGCATCGTCGCCATGACCTTAAAAGAGTCTTTGTGCCGAGTACGGACGTTTTCATTTAGACGCTATGAGTGAAAATAGAAAGTTAATTTTTTCAGAAAAATTTCACTTAAAAATTAAATGTTGTCCAAAATGGTCATGCTAGCATTCAAAATGAAGCTTATGACAAATTATATCCTTCTGTTTAGTTTTGAGCCTATATCTCTTAGTTTAGGTTTTATGAAGGGTTTTAGGGTTAGACAAATTGAGCTGTAAACATTTTTCTATTAGTCTGATTTAGCTCAAACTTTTAGAAACAGTGTATTTTAACTATATCTTTCATATTCTGAAGGAATTTTCAAAATATTTCTTCAAACAAAAAATCTCATTTTTGAGATACCCCTGACTTGGAGCTTATGAAAATTGCAAGTAGGGTTTTTCAGTATCATCTGTTATTCTCGCACCTGAATACAAACAATGAAGTCATATAAGTTGTCGACAGGCTTATATTTTATCCATTTATTGTTGCAGTGTTTTGAACAAATTCGATTCAACTTGCCTCTTGTTTATCTGCCTAAAGGTCTTATGATAAAGTTAAAACTTTTAGGTTAACAACAAAATGGTAAAATTTTATTGTAAAAGCTTTGACTGTTCTTAAAGTCTTTATTTTCTTGAATATTAAATAATTCGCGTCAAGCTAATTCTCATACTCCGGCCGATCAGGTAGCGCCACCCGTAAGCTCTTGTGTGTAAAAGGATAGAAAAAATCATTCCTACCGCCTACTATGTTTTTCAGGAAGATATGTGTGGACAACATTGGCTTAGGGCCTTATACTTAGCTATGAATGTTTTTAAAAGTTATTTTGTTTTTTGCTTTTTAAGAATGTGACTAATAGGTTTTTATATCGAGCTGTTTGGTGTCTTTAAACTTTTCATTGTGCTTTTTACATTAAATAGATATGATTTCACGACATTTCTCTTCCCATCAAACGGTTCAAAATTTTCATTTTAAAGAGAAATGCACATTTAAAGTCAAATTTAAAAAAAATCAATTTCCTAACAACTCTTTTTTTAACAACCCAAAAACAAAAAAGAAAGCGAAGATGTTCTTTTTTAATTATTATATAT
Source organism: Kuschelorhynchus macadamiae (assembly GCA_030620095.1). Classification (NCBI taxonomy): domain Eukaryota; kingdom Metazoa; phylum Arthropoda; class Insecta; order Coleoptera; family Curculionidae; genus Kuschelorhynchus; species Kuschelorhynchus macadamiae. Next base: position 216,537 of record JAUTXW010004103.1, read on the forward strand.
ATAAATTATAGATTTTTTTAAATCTACTGCTTTTTTAAAATCCATCAACTCTACTGCTTTTTTAAAATCCATCAACTCTACTGCTAACCAGTGCTGCTAGATCCTCGAGGAAAATATCGGTAGACCTAATCGAAATTTATCGGTAAGTTTTGAGTCGAAAATTGGTAGAACTGACAGCACTGCTGCTAACCTGAAATTTTCTGGCAACTAGAGGTGTGAAATATGGTTACTTCCGAATACTTGTAACTATTCGTTACTTTTCCACAGAGTATCCGGTACTTTAAACTCGTTACTCGTGTACCCTTTTTCTCCCTTTGGGATACTTTTGGTTCAGGTCAATATCCGCTGCTAAACTGGGTTGTTGTCGTTACTCAGTTACTTAGTACCGACAATAAGAAAGTTTAGTTGCGAATATTGACATTAGGTAAGGGTAGTTTGCTTTCTCCTCTTTCATATCAACAGATAAATTAAGTTTAAATAAAGCCATTGTTTTATTATATTATACTTAAGGGACCTAGATTTTCGTATTCTAACAATTGCATATGAATTGTGAAAAGGTTAGAATAGAATTTTACATTGAGAGTAAAATATACAGAATGTTATACTTATTACATGAAAATCAGTAAGGTACACTGATATTGATCTGACGGAAAATATGCAATATGGATGGATTTATTATAATATATTATTTATGAGTAGAAGTAAGGAGTAAGAGATACAAAAGCACATTAATTTATCCGTAGGCCTCTCCACTAGCTGTCAGTGAAATATAGGGCACTCGTCTAAACATATTGTTTATTAAGTTTTACTAAAATCAATCAATATTCAGTTCGAATTCCTGTTTCTACTTTTTTGAGCCGTTGGTACATGGCATTATTAGCTATAAATCCGAAATCCGTCGGAAATTAAAAACATGGGTAGGGTCTTGTAAACAGTTAAACCCACGGAATTTGATAATTTTTTAATATAAAATAGAAAGTTTACCTTCATTTACCTGTTTTAAGAAAATAAAAGAAATTGATGAACCACAAGAAATTCGATATTTTCACTGTATTCCAATGCCCCATACTCCTTAATATGACAATTTGAAGAAAGGCTATCTTGCATTGTTGCCAAACTTGGTGTCCGCTCAACGACACGCTATCAAAGTAGCAAGATTAAATAGCTCGAGCAGAGCGATCAGGCGGGTGAACGCGGCCACTCTGGCTCTCTTCTTAACAGCGGTAATTATGTTTAAAAACGTTTAATAATGTATAATATAATTATATAATTATTTCTAACTGTTAGTTACAAATAATCATTTTTGTGTTATAAAGCATTATAATATAATCAGTCTTTTACGTAGTTCATAAATTAAGTTTGTAAAAAATATGTTTTTAGTGAAACACCAAAAACAAGTTCAGTGCAACCTTCCGAAATCTTAGTTTTTTTGGATATAATTTGAAAAAGTGCCTCATCCATACATTTTTGTGTATAGGAATTATTTAAAAAAGGTAGTCTTTCAAATGTATATTTTAAATTTGCTAAATTCCATAGGTAAAATTCTTTACAAGAGCCACATGGGTATTCGGTAGTCGAATCATTTCCTTCCTAACTATTCTATTTTCGGCTTCGGTAGTAATCAGTAGTGAAGTTCGAATACTCGTGTAAAGATATCGTGGATCATTTTTGTATTCGTTACTTCGGATCTGAGTAAGTAACGAATATTACAATAACGAATAGTTACTTTTTTACACTTCTACTGGCAACGCTGCATTAACATCTGTGACGGCCAGTTACGGTGAGGTAAACACATGGACTAAATAATAGTATTTTCTATTCTGTAATATTTTACAATCTTGGATAGAACTTTGATATGTTAACGTAGTTTGTAGTAGCTGATTTAAAATAATGGATATTCCATTGCTTCTGGCTATTGCTTCCTCTGTAATTATAGTAATACTAAGTCTGACTTTCTTCCTTAAATCAAAGTCTCAAAAAGGTAAGCTTACCCTATATCCTATAACATAAAAATTAGGTATGTGTCTTTAAAGCTATTTAGGCCAAGTTTTTGGAAATAGTTACGACGGTTTTTTTTATTTCCAATAAAATACGCGAGAGTTTGTTCAGTTTAAGCAATTAAAAATACAACTTTTTTGTTCGTATCTAGCCTCGTTTTCAAGAAAAAAAAATAAAAATGACTTTAAACCACTTTAAAAATTATCCATTGACAACATTAAAAATATAAAAACTATGTATTCATTACTACACATAAATTACAGAAAAACCGACCTTAGATGAATACATTGACTACCATCTGATAGTCAAAGTCAAAAATCTCTATATTTTGAAAAATACAGTTTTAGTGCATTTAGCCAAACAAGCATCAAATAAAATAGGTGCAATAAAATAGAATTACAAGTAGTTTAAAAACTTATTCTATAACAGCTATTATAACATATTTATAAAAATTATGAATATAATACGTGGAATCACTTGTTTTCACAAATACAGACATTTTTTTATTTATAATTATTGATGATGCACATACAAATAGTATTTTCACATGTCATAAAAAGTACAAAATAAAGTTTTACAAATTAAAAAGTCTAATACATTTAACATATAAATTACTAAAAATAGAATACATTACATAGAGAAAAAAATATTAAAATACAAACACAGTTATTACATAATTTTGCATTTCCTAGGGTCAGACTTGGGCCTCTACCACTATATTTACTTATTTCATATAATTTAGATATATTTATTTAAATATATCTTATATTTTTTTAGTGTTTTTGAAGCTCAAATATTAGAAACTGCTACACAAAAATTCTTAGAAATAATGGCTGAAATAATAAATAAATCTAAAATTAAAAAAACATTTCAAAATAAACAGCATAAAAAATTAAAACCGTGGATTACTAATGGAATCATTAATTCCATTAAAACAAAAGATAAAATGAAAAAAAAACTTTTATTATATCAAGATGAAACTAAAAAAAAAACATTCACTGATTATAGAAATAATTTGTATAAAATTATACAAAAACGAAAATATGATTATTATAAAACTGAAATCAAAAATAGTAAGAATGATCTTAAAAAAATATATCATATAATCTCAAACGCAACAAATGAAAATACAACAAAAAATAAATTAAACTTGGAAATCAAAAACAACAATGGAAAGTTTGATGATAATAAGAAGATGGCCAATTTCTGTAACGATTTCTTTACTAACATAGGTTTTAAAATGTACAAAAAAATTAATGCTCCTTCTAGTTTTTCTAGAATTGACTTCACTGCTTTATCATCAATTTTTCTAAAGCCTACCAATTCAAATGAGATAATAAAACAAATTAACACACTAAAGAATAACTGCGCTCCAGGAAGTGATGGCATAACTACAAAAATCGTTAAAGATTTTCACATATATTTAATAAATCCAATAGTTCATATAATTAATCTAATTTTTAAAACAGGCATAGTTCCAAGTTGTTTTAAAATTGCTATCATAACACCCGTCCATAAAGCTGGAGACAAGTCTGATATAAATAACTACCGTCCAATAAGTGTTATCAACACATTTGCTAAAATCTTTGAAAAATGTCTTAAAGATCGCCTGGTCAGCTTTCTTCAACAAAATAATATCATATCTCAACGTCAATTTGGATTTATGAACGGTTTGAGCACTACCAATGCAATTTGTGAATTAACCAACAGCATAACTTCCAACCTTGACAGTAGCAATAAGTGCATTGCTGTGTTTTTGGACCTCGCCAAGGTGTTTGATACGGTGCCTCATGGCTCTCTCCTTAACGTTTTGGGTTTGTATGGGGTCAGGGGCACCCCGTTAAGCGTCTTCGAGAGTTACTTAAGCGGTCGAACACAGATTGTCAAAATTAATGATGTTTGCAGCGATCCACTTAACATTACAATGGGAATACCTCAAGGCACTGTATTGGGACCCATACTTTTCATCACTTACATCAACTCATTAACTAGTATTGACATTGACAATGGCTCATTATTGTCTTATGCTGACGATACTGTAGTTCTGTTTTCAGGATCATCATAGACTTCTGTTCGTGATTTTGCCATTCAAGGTATGGGCAAAATTAAAAATTGGTTAGACACATTTAAGCTAACTTTAAATACCTCAAAGACGAATTACATAGCCTTTTCCATCACAGCAGCCAATCGTCCACACTTCCGAAGCATTCATATTGACAACTTTGATGGTGATATTCTAGAGGTTGAATATACAAAATACTTGGGTGTAATTATTGACTGTAATCTCAGATGGGATCATCATGTACTTAGAATTACAAAAAATATAAAGAAACTAGTGTACAAATTTTATGTTTTGAGAGAGATATTAAGTAAAAAGTTGTTGTTGTGTGTGTATAAAGCCCTTATTGAATCTTTAATTCGATATGGTATAGTGGTGTGGGGTGGTCTGTATCAAAATTCCTTAAAGCCTTTAAATGTAGTTCAAAATTATATTCTTAAGATTATATTTCGAAAAAATAGGCGATATACTACCAGGCTTTTATATTCAGAGGACATATTGGATGTGAGAGGATTATATTGTCTGTCAACATGCTCATTTATTAAAAAATCTACTAAATTTAAACAAACTATAAACCACATCTATGAAACTAGGTCTAAGGTCAGTGAACAATTGGAGATGCCAGTAAACAATAGATCAAAAAAATTGAGATCTTTCTCTTATTTAGGTCCCAAAATGTATAACTTGCTTCCCCTAGAATTGAGATCCCTGCCAAGACTGAAAAAATTCAATAATAGTTGTAGGATTTTTATTTTTAAATATTTACATAAATTTAAAGCTCTATTTCAATAGGATAACATCTATATTTATAAGGTTTGCTAAAATAAGAAATTATATTTGTTGTTGATGTAATTTTTAAATTTTTATTTGTACAGCTTTAGCATGAGGTTAACTGTATTCTCAATATAAATTCAAAGATAATACTTGTGTACATACAAGTGTTCATTCACTTAGGTGCAATTTCCAGTTATTAGGCTCCTATTTAGATTATATTTATTACAATATGTATGACATTTGTTACCTTATGTTTAATAATAATAATAATAATAATAATAATAATAATAATAATAATAATAATTTGTCACAAATATTGTCACAGATCAAAAACATACGGAACAAGTTATACAGTTCAAAAGTTATTAACATATTTTATTTCTAATATTTAGATTATTTATTCACTTAATCTATAATAAGCAATGTATCCCTATGACGACATGAACTCAACAATGGTATATGGTTCGATCTGTATAATAAAATCTCTCAGAGTTTTTTTAAAATGTATTTTATTGTTTATTTGTTTGATTCTAGAGGGTTCTTATTGAAATACTTAAGGCAGGAATATGCAGGGCTTCTCTCAGATATGGAGAGTCTGGGCAATGGAATATTATAGTTTACAGATCTGGTATGATTGTGATCTGGAAGATGCTTAGCAAAAAGCTGTCTATTTCCATACAGAAACATAATACACTCGTGGATGTGCAGTCCTGCGAGTGTTAGCAACTAGATTTCTCTGCAAGAGTATCGAGACCTCATACCCAAAATCACATACAGAGCACGCTTCTTTGCATTCACACTAGATCCCCAGAAAATAATTCTGAATGAAAGTATTGAGCAAAAATTAGCATGATACACCACGAGCAAGGTGTGTAGATCTAGTTTCTTAGAATTCTAAGTGAGTAACAACATTTATTCAACCTCCCGTCACATAGTTTACCTCTCCCCCATCCCAGATGGCAATCAATGTAGATACCCAAGAATTTGATGTCATTTGAAAGAGTTACATCATGGTCGAGAAGCCGCAACCTATATGGTTGAGAAGCCGCAACCTACCTGGGCAAGCGGCGGAAGACTGTATTATTCTAAAAAAAATAAATGAAGATTTTTCAGCATTTAATACTAACCGGTTTCCATTAAACCAATCTTGGGCCACATTCAAAGAATATTTACTGATATCTCTAGCTCGTTCCAGTGTATGAACACTCACCAAGACATTTGTGACATCTGCATAATTTACAATAGAGTCTCTTTCGCATGGGATATTTAAATTTAGATCGTTAATATAACAGACAAATAAGAGAGATCCAATGACACTACCCTGAGGCACCCCCGAGACCATCAGCATGTCCTCAGAATAAAATTTATTTCCATCCCTCTGAATTTCAACCCTTTGCACACGACCCTGCAAGTAAGATGGCAACCACCTTAAGGGACTACCTCTGATACCATAGCACTTGAGTTTATCTAATAGAATTGTATGGCTTAAACTGTCAAAGGCTTTAGACAAATCCAAAAATGATCCCAGTGCAGCTTCCCTGTTTTCACAACATTCGATGATGTCATTTATATAGTCATACAATGCAGTATTTATAGATTTTAGAGATAAGAAACCATGCTGGTGAATATTAATTAGTTTATGCAAAGAAAAAAAATTCATCAGTTGACAGCTCAAAGCTTTTTCAAATATTTTTGAAAATGTGGAAAGCAAGCTAATTGGTCATTAGTTCTTTGGCACTGCAGGATCACCCTTCTTATATAAAGGCCTTATTAAAGCCAATTTGAGGTTAGTTGGAAAAACTCCAAAAATAAAATAATTATTAATGATATGACAAAAAGGTTGTGATATATTTTCAGCACATAATTTTAAAAGGTTAACCGATATTTCATCATACCCTGAATTTTTTATTATATCTATAATTTCTATATGGGTAACTGATCTTAAAAACATAGAGTGTTCACTATATGATATTTTACACTCAATATTTTATGTATTCATTAAGAATATTAGCAACTGACACGGATCCCCTGGAATACAATAGTTTGTTTTTTTGAATGTTCACCCTTTATTTCGTGTACTATTCGCCAGGTACTTTGCGACCTATTTTCACTATTCAGAATTTTTTGTACTTAGCTCTCCTTTCTGACATTCTGTAACAGTCTATTATATCTATCTTTTGTACTGTTGTATACTTCAATGTATTGAGGGTTATTTCTGCTCAACACCAACAACACATCCAACTCACGCTTACAATCAATAACAGGAGGTGAATTTTAATGGGACTTGTTTCTTAAATTTTTATTTCTAGAAACTTGGACAGGAAAGCAATGATTAAATAAAGGAATAAGTGTGTTCATAAAGACCTTCCATTGACCAGGTACAATATGAAGCTGAAAAAGTGGATTACACCAGTGGCAGCTCGCAGGTGAAAAAGTAAGTGAAGTGCAAATGAAGCAAGAAACTATCGCAATAATTTTTTTTCCAGAATTTTTTTATATGTGGAGGGGGTAGAATATTTTTTTACGACTTACCCAAATTTTGTATACTAAATCAATTATCCTATCCTTCATAGCAGCATATTTATTTATAACATTCTCATAATGGGTTGCCCTAATCTCCTCCAGAAATTCCTTTTGAACCGAAATATTGCCAAGAGAAGTAAAAGTCTTTCTTGAAATATTGTAGATCTTAAATAAGTTTTTACACATTTGAAGCAAGAAATACTTCTTTCCACTGAAGCACTTGTCGACGGTATTGTCAAAATAACGGAAAACAATTTATATACTTCGGTAAAAATATATTTATTTTCATTAATTTTTTTCACTTGCTCTTGCACTGATATCTTCCAATTACTCTCATTGGCAAAAATAAGACCAAGCTCATTTCTAAGTCTTTGACTTTTTAAAAATATTTCCCAATATAACTGTAACAAATTTTCAAACGGGCCAGTCGGAAAATTTTAATTATATTCGGAAAATTTAGCAGAACCTGACAACCATGAAAATGTAAGTTTTTCACAGTCTTGAAATCTTAGTGTCATTTCCATAAAAATATGGTTCAATATTTGATAAAAAAGGGTTCTATACTTAGCCCTAATTTCTTCAGGTAAAAGCTTAGCAAGTTCACGTTTGTAAGGATTTATTTCTGTAATAGAATTTGCTTTATCAAACATGGTATTAAAATTTGTGTTCATTTCTTTTTTTACAGAGCGCCCCACGACAGCATTTTACATTGGATATGCAAAAATGAATGTCAAGCGATTTTTTTTGTCATTAAACACTAACGCCAGAAACGTGAATTCAAAATCGTTCATCTCACCTAAAAATCCTTTCACAAGGCGGATTGATTTTTCATCAGATTTGTCCCAGTTTGTAATAAATTCAAAGACATCTTTTAATTTATTCCAGTCTTGCAGTCCATTTATTAACTTCGAATTTGAAGCTGTAACAACACCATAAATAAATATAGCACAAAACAGCCAACCAAACTGCAAAGGAACCAGTTGCAGCGAAATCCAAGAAAATAAAAGTAAACAACCACCGCAAACTGAACGACACGTGGGTGTAGTGTACTGGGCCAACAAACATTATTCTTCCATGCGGTCGACATCATCGCGAACGCGTTGTCATGTCACAATACATTATTAACTGTTTTGCCGGCGTTTCATCTCTAAAATGTCGTGTTCCAAATGTTCAAATTTACTGACTACAGATGAAATCAAGTATAAGATAACTTGTGATTTTTGTAAAGACATGCTTTGTCACTCGTGTTTATTTCTTTAAACATTCAACAAAAATGTAAAAGAATTATATAGTAATCAAACATAAAAGAACTACGTATAGAGAAAACTAATAAGGTTACACACAAATAAAACACAGAAAATAATTAAATAAAAGTTACACCTACATACAGGTTCCAGTGAACATGTTAAAATTACATTTAAATATCAAACCCAAAAGAATAATAACACTTATCTTTGGCAAATTTTGTAACCTCCCATTTGAACTTCTCTGTTCCCTCAATATTCCTAATGTCAGCTGGTAACAAGGAATATGCCTTGATAGCCATATAACCTGGTCCTCTTTCAAAAAAGGCTGATCTGTGTAAAGGGATTCGAAAATCATCTCTGCCTCGCGTTGCCATAGACATGGTTGTGGCATATTGGTCCAGATTTACAGGAAATGATATTCTATTTTTCCTTATAAACATTACAAGGGCCACAAAGTGCAAAGGTGGCAATGATGGAATTCCTAATTCAGAAAAATGCTCTCTTCAGGATTCTCTAGGGTGAAGTTTCAGCATGCACCTAATAATATTCTATATATTATTTATACAAACGAACTTCCAGAGGTTTCGAATGAGTATACAGTATTGTATGCTGATGATACCACTCTCATATTTAGTGAAGAAAATGAGGAAATGTTAGTTGCGAAAATAAATGCTACAATGGACCCTCTTGACGGCTACTTTTCATCTAACGATCTTTTACTTAATGTATCTAAAACCCAGTTACTTTTATTCGCTAACAGAACTAATAATTCTCTAACTGTAACGTACAATAATACACATTTAAAATCAGTGAAGAGTGTTTTGTTTTTGGGTGTGCATATTGATGCCAGATTGGACTGGAGAGAGCATGTAGAGAATGTTGCAGTGAGCATTTCTAGATACTGCTATGCCTTAAGAATTATTGTGGAGTATGTTGGTGTGGATGCGGCATTGACGGCTTATCATGCATATATACAATCAAGGCTTAAATATGGTTTGATTTTTTGGGGATATTCCACTGATATGTCCAGAATTATGGTGCTGCAGAAAAGGTGTATCAGGACTATTTATAAAATGAAACAACGAGAAAGCTGTAGAAGTGTCTTTATTGAAACAAATATTTTAACATTAGTTTGTATGGACATACTAGATTCTGTGATATTTGTACATGATAATAGTGATGTGTTTCTTAACTGTGATCGAAATCAATATGATACTAGAAATAGAAGTTTGATTTTTTTCAGAAAGATGTAACTTTTCCTACATGCAAAAAAAGTTCAGTATAGTATAGTTAAGATTTTTAATAGTTTTCCGAAATGTATAAGCAGTCTAACAAAAAATAGTCTTAAGAACATTTTAAAAAAGTATCTGCTAAGTAAGGCATTCTACTCTTTGGATGAGTTTTTTTGTGATAACGAGAGAAATAATTTAATAATTTAGTAATGTAAATGTATGAATGTCTCGTACCTATATTTAAGTGTTTCTACAAAATTTCGTTTTTAGCTTTTAAGTTATCTATTTTAAAAATTGTTTTGTAACATTGTTCCACGCCCTTCGAGCTTTTTAATGTAACTATATTGTACATTGGAATAAATAAACAATAAACAAACAAACAACAATGCGTTTTTGGGTTTTAAAAATATCTACAGGAAAGCGAGATGACCCCCAAAATATTATTGTGTTCTGTCATATTATGTAACACGTCTTAAGCAAAAAATTTTGTTGTATGCATGTGACAATTATCTGCCAGATGTAAAAAATTCTGTTAATCGCCAGTCTCAAAACCTGGAAAAACAATTTGGAAATATGAAGTTGCAAATTGAGGAATCTTTATGTAATTGGATGCAAGTTTTACAAGATAACTTTAAAACCAAAGTAGATATTTTTCAAAAAGATATAGCTAAGAAATTTAGCTGTATTGAGAAACAAATGACAGGTTTGCAGAAGGGATTCCAAAAAGATGCAAACAAATTTTAACAAGCTCAACTGCTACAACTACTATGAACACTGCAGAATCATCTTCGATTTCTGGCAGGGATAGGAAGGACAGTACCAATAAAACTCTGGAAGCTACCGACCAAATAACTAAGAAACAAGTGTCTGTGGTAATTGAGGAAGTACAGCAACAAAGCATCATGAATGATGTCAGCTTAGGTGATATTGGAGACAGGTCTACTAATAGAAAAGTAATTGGCAAAATTATTGGATCGAATAAGAAAGTGAGTCAGGTGGCTGCCTAGGAAATGAAATTGCTTTTTACTTCCAAGTATTCAACATCCTATACAACACAAAACTTGCAAGAATATCTTCAATCCAAATTCCCCAACAATCATTTTGTAGTAAACCCTGTGAAAAATTGGCATATGTGGACACAGAGTGAAAGAGGCCAAAATAAGCGGTTCTCAGGGCACTGGTGCAGGTACAACCAGCCAGACAACGAAGAGCATACACAGTACTCCTCAGTTTTCCAGCAGTAGTATCGATGTGTGAGTGCCATTGAAGAAGAGGATCCAGATGAACCCCCAAAAACTTAACTCATTTAGGGTTGCCCTTAAGGCTGACATACTGGACGATACCCTGAATCCCGCAATATGGCCTGAGGGTTCATTACCAAAAATCGCAATTCTGAATATGGTTTTCAGCAGTTTCGTAACCAACCCTCGAGAAGTAAGACCTATCAAGTTCAAGTTCATTTATTGGTGCAAGTATACCACAGGTATTTACACAAGTCAAAAAGTGATACTAAACTTAATAAAATAACATTACAATAGATGAAAACAATTATTAAAAATACAGTACAGTATATAGCCCCATATATCTGCTCCTATACAAATGTGAAATTTAAGAACTCGTCAATGGAATAAAATGCATTTTTAATCAAAATTTGTTTTATTACATTTTTAAACCTTGAGAGGGGTAATTGAATGTAGCTGGCAGATAGTTTTTTATATATCTTAACAGCCAGAAACCCTGGACCACTCTGACATCTTGTCAAGCGCTGGTATATCGGAACCAATTTGTTCACACTTCTGGTTTCATAGTTATGAGTATCTCTGTGCACCCTATACTGATCCCTATTTCGCCACACCCACAGCAGGTTCTCAAGAATGTACACTGATGGTAAGGTGAGTATACCCATATTTGAGAATATGTGTCTGCAGTCATCCCTGTAGCTCAACTTGCCCAGTATTCTGATCGCCCTTCTCTGTAATGCGAACAATCTTTTCATTTGGGGGCATGACCCCATGCCAAAATAGCATATGTGGACACAGAGTGAAAGAGGCCAAAATAAGCGGTTCTCAGGGCACTGGTGGAGGTACAACCAGCAAGACAACGAAGAGCATACACAGTACTCCTCAGTTTTCCAGCAGTAGTATGGATGTGCGAGTGCCATTGAAGAAGAGGATCCAGGTGAACCCCCAAAAACTTAACTGCATCCCCACCGTATATTTCAGTCCGTCTTAAAGTAAAAATTACCTTTTTTGTCTTATCTGCGTTTAGATGTAATCGGTTCATATTAAACCACGCCTAGACTTCACTCTGTAAGACATTCATCTTCATCTCTGCATTCTCAAGGGAGTCAGCCGCACATGCAACTGTCGTGTCGTCAGCAAAAAGCGTGAATTTACCTTTCGGATCTATAAGTGGCAGATCATTAATATATATTAAAAACAATATTGACCCCAATACTGAGCCCTGAGGAACCCCTATGGTAATATCACTCCGTGCTGAAGACACACCACCTATACTCACAACCTGCTTTCTGCTGTTTAGATAGGACCTTAACTTTCTTAAAAATAGGTATTACTTTGGCAGACTTAAGCACATCTCGGAAGATCTTTCCCCTCAGACATCGATTGATTAGTTTAATAAGAGGTCCAATGATAATATTCTTAACTGATTTGATAAGTCTGACATTTAGGCCAAAAATATCATGACTTGCTTTATTTTTTAAATTATCTATAATATCTCTGATCTGTATAAATGAGACAGGGGAAAAAGAGAATGATGCCTCTGATGTATTTAAGCTGTTCACAAATTGAATAGGATCATTATGAGGCAAGGGTATGTTTTTGACAGTGTCATGTGCAATGCTTGAGAAAAAATTATTGAAATTATCAGCTGTTATGCTACAATCGCTAACATCCTTTAAGTTCGATTTACGTATGTTATTTTTTATAATTTGCCATACAGCCTTAATTGGGTTTTGAGCTGAGGTAATAAAGTTATCATTGGCTTTAATTTTTGCTTCCTGTATGGCAATCCTGTACCGTTTTTGGTAGTTCTTGTACTCTAGTTCAATGTTATGATTATTGTTATATTGTCGAGTTAACTCACTTAGTAGCTGTAGGTGGTTTCGCATTGATCTTAGGTTATTATCAAACCATCCTATATTGCTCGTCTGATCAGATCCCACCCTATATGTTTTTTCTGGGAAGGACTGGATATAGGCCTTTTCAAGATCCGCTGAAAATTTCCTGAAACAATGATCAGCATTCACACTTTCATCACTCACAAAGTCCCAATCACACAACAAAATCACATTAAATAAAGCCAACATACCTCTCTGTGTTAAGGGCCTACACCTTGTTGCTGTGCAACACTTTACGAGTATTACCACTCATTGATAGTTGGAGCTCCTGACCATAGTGATCTGAGATGCCAACATCAACAATATCCGATGTAAAGGAGTCAATGTTAAAGTTTATGAAAATGTTGTCCAGACAAGCCCCAGACCTTGTAGGGCTTGATATTGTTTGTATGAAACAATAGCTTTCCAAAGGATCAGAGAGGCACAGAGCCTGTGGTTCATTTGTATTAAAATGTACATTGAAATCCCCTGCCAATACAATTTTTTTGAGAATACCAATTCTGTCCAAAATGGATTCCAATGCATTTAAAAATTCTTTGAAGTTTCCTGATGGGGACCTATATACTGCTAAAACATACAAATTCAGTTCATTAACAAATACTGCACAATATTCAAAACATTTTTCAATACAAAACTCGTTCACATCATACTTCACTATACCTAAACAATTTTTAACATATATAGTTACACCTCCGCCGGTATAAGTCGATCTTGAGTAGATATCAGCCTGCTTGTATGAACTAATCTGTAGTACACTTGCTTCCTCCGCCTTAAGCCAATGTTCTGACAGACATACTATGTTGAAGGTTTTTTCCTCCAAGAATGCTTCGAGCAGATGGGCCTTGTTTCTCACTGAACAAGTGTTTATGTGCAGTAGATGAACTTGATGCATTGTCCCCGTCATGGATGAGCAAGATTTATTTTCTTTTCCATAGCAAGGCGCTATTGAAAATAAGAATCTCTCCTGAAAGGAGCTCTCCGAAAATTTTTGTTCTTCTGGTATTGGCTTCCATTATGTGCTTGATTTCCATTATATCTCCATTTATTGAGGTAGACGTCTTTTGGCCAGAGGTCAGGCTGCAGAATTTTATCGAGGTATTCATCAGCGACAAAGAGTTTGAATGAGCTTGCTCTTTCATTTGATTGCAGCTTACTAACAGTCAATTTATCAGTATAAATATTTGGGAAAGCTTGCACAATGTGATCCTTTACATTTTCTTCTGACATTTAAGCACAGATTAGACAGATGTAGTTTTGTTTTTGGAACTGAGAAGTTCTGTTTGATTGTCGATTCCTTTCACTGAAGTCACTCTTTGTTTATAAGCTGGAGTGGGAGCTGCAGCCAACACGCTTGGGGTCTCACAGGGCCTTTCTTGTCTAGTGGGCCTTAGGTTTCTTGGACTAACCACTGGCGGAGCGCTGCCAGGGTCCATGTACTTTAGCAGGTGAGTTGCAGTAATCGCCTTTTGCACATCTTGCTGGTTGACATAATTATTAGGTAAATCTTGGCTATCCTTATTTTTGTTTTTGTTTTTGTCCTGCTCCATAGGAACTTCCTGTATTTTTTTGTGTTGGTTCTTTTGGCTTGTCAGGGGTTCTTTTCTCGACTGATGGTGCTTTAGCAGGAGACTGAACCTTACTTATGATTTTTTGCTCATCCAGAGTGTCAACTTTTCTGTCGAGTCTCTTTTCCAGAAATTTTTCAATTAGAGACAAGTTTATTTCCTTTCTAAAGTTTATGAACATCTCTTTATTCAATTCCTCAACAGATAGCCTTATTTGATTTAGAAACTTATCAGTGTCATTTGCAAGCCCTATGAAAGATACAGCCAGGATGAACATCTCTCTCCGTGTAACCAGAGACGTATACTTCATGGTGGATACAACCAGCGAAACAACTACATGGTAAACCGAAAAGTCAATTTACAAGAAGATGCAATACAAAACGTACATATGTCCAGCTTGTTGAATCTACCAAGACAGAATATTATCAGCGTAAGATTGCAGAATCACAAAACAGGACAAAAGCTTGCTGGGGAGTTGTAAGGGAACTTAACAATAACCAAGTTAGTCCAACACATAAAGATTTAAAATTGGTATGTGATGATATATTGATTGAGGATCCTGTACAAATTTGCAACACATTCAATAACTTCTTCCCCGATGCTCCATTAAAAGTGGTAAGTAACAAAGCAAATAATGGTGGCATCAGGCCATTTAATAGTCACATAAACCCTATTCGCAATTCTTTTTATCTACAGCCAATAACAGAAACAGAGCTTTTAAAGATAAGTCTTAAAAACAAACCAAAATTTTCGGCTGGGTACGATGATGTTACAGCGTTTTTATTAAAAAAGTCTTTAACACTAGCTGCTAGTTCCTTTAGTATATTTAATTAACATGTTGTTTGAAACTGGATGTTTTCCTTCTAAATTAAAAGTTAATAAAATCGAACCCTTGCATAAAACCAATGACGAAGACAATATTAACAATTATAGACCAGTAACTCTAACATCTTCATTTTCCAAAATTTTCGAATATTGTTTTATTGATCGTCTTGAACACTACCTGGCTAGTAAGAACATTGTGTCAAGAAGTCAATTTGGTTTTCGCTTTGGGGTTTCCACTGCAGATGCTCTACACAATTTTATTGGAACACTTTCTGAACATCTAGAGAGTGGTCAGTGTCCTGCTGGGGTTTTCTGTGACCTCAGTAGGGCATTCGACTGTATTAACCACATAATATTGTTGTTGGAAAAACTGGCAGCTTATGGTGTAAGGGGTCAACCATTGGAATGGCTCAGAAGCTAACTTATTGATAGAAGTCAATATGTCACCATCGACAGACATAAGGGTAATCAGGTTCTTACCTACAACTCCCAATCTCGAAATTTCCCAGTGGGTGTACCACAAGGGTCAATCTTGGGCCCACTTCTATTTGTCTTATATATTAACGATGTTGATTTGGTTCTGAGGGACTGCAGCTTATCACTGTATGCTGACGATGCATCTATAGTTTTTGGTGGGAGCAGCCAGGAATTGTTTGAACAGAACTGTAACAATAATTTGGAGAATCTAGGGGAATGGTTCTCCCAAAACTCGCTGTACCTTAAAATTCAGAAGACAAATTTAATAAAATTTCATCCATACCAAAATTTTAATGACATGGACCTTAATATTGAGATATACTGGAAACCCTTGCAAAAGGTAAGTTCTGCAAAGTTTTTGGGGGTCACTCTGGATGAGCATGTAAATTGGAAGGAGCACTGTCGAGGAGTTGCAAACAGGGTTAGGTATATGTTTTACAATCTGAGAGTGGTTTTAACTGTGGATCAGTTATTGATGGTCTATTATGCCCAGGTTGAATCCAGAATCAGATACGGAATCTGTTTCTTTGATGTTTTTGTAAGCCAGAAAAAGATTATCAGAGCTATTTTGGGACTTCCATATACTGCATCTTGTCGAAATTTCTTTATTAAACTGAAAATTTTGACACTTGTTAATGTTTTTATTTTCGAGATGGTTATCTATATATTTAAAAATAAAGACAAATTTTCAGTTAACAGAGATTACCATCCTTTTAACACTAGAAATAAATAAAACCCATTTTAGAGTTCCACTGAACAAACTTAATATTTGTGGAACTATGCCAAATTTTTGGGACTTAAGCTGTACAATAAGCTTCCCGAACATTTTAAGGCCCTTCAGTTGTTCACGCAATTCACAAATGAAGTAAAAACTTTTCTTTTGAAAAATCCCTTCTATACACTGGATGAGTTTTATATGTATTATTTTGTATGAATTAATTACTTATTGTTTTCATGTTTGTACAATGTTTTTTTATGTTAGTTAAATTTTAGTTTTTTACTACTTTTGTGACATGTTCCATACAATTTTATATTGTCTTTGTGGAAATTAAAGTTTAAATAAATAGATAAATAAATAACATAGTAGGAAAGTCGTAAACTAGACATAACACCTTCAGTAAAGTCGAAGCAGTTTGCGCCACTGTTATAGTTGTTATAATAAAAGTTCGATTGAAAGTTTTAAAAAGACATGCCACCAATGGTCATGTAAAATATTTATTCGAGATGTACAGTTTATTTTTGCCAATTAGGTGAATAAATGAATGTAAAAACTAAAATTTTAAGAGATATATAATAAATATAGTTAGATGTTTGCTTCTTTATTTTTCCTGGTGAAGTAGCACTACACCTACTTCACCTGAATTGCCGCCACTGGATTACACAACGATTAATACAATCAATAAAAAATAGATACAGAATGAAAAAAGTTTACAAAAAGGCAACACAATCGACCTTTCAAACCATTATAAACGATATAGAAATTATGTAAGCAATTTTATAAAAAAAAAAAAAAACAGAAAAGAGATTATTACAATGTTTATAGACAATAAAGCATATTTTGAGTTTGACTTATTAGACAAGTGTAATTCCGGAACATATAAAATTAACGACTGTAACGCCAATATATAATCAACCAGGAGAAAAATTGAACTTAAATACTACCTATCCCCCAGCCTCCGGCTGCTATGCATTGAGAATATTGTCAGCCGATTTAGATCATATTACATTGAGATCTGTATATTTCTGTATAGGATATACATATTTTAAGTAATATACAATATGGCGGGTGATGATAAATCGCTGTTAAAAAGTACGTGTAAACATTGCAATAAAAGTGTCGTTAATTTTGTTAAGTGTAATAAGTGTGAACAGACCTTTCATCCGAGCTGTATGGTTCAATCAGCGGCGGGAAAATCACCCCCATGTCGCCACGAAGTCCAAACTTTTAATCCCGATAATTCGGAGGTTATGACTGATGAATTAAGCAGTACCGTTTTGGCCGCAGAAAATAAGCTTTTAAAGAAACTTTTAGCAACATCTGAAGACAAATACGACATGCTACTGGAAAATTGCATACTTTTAAAGGAAAAAATTAATTTTATTTCTGAATGGTTAGAAAATCAAAACAAAAATAACATACGTGAAGATTGTGACAATTCTTCTTCTAAATTAGCTGTTGAAATAATTCCTGCATGCTCCTTAAAAAAGAACGCCTAGTGACAGTGTTGCCAAAACTGGTAACAGCTTATCCCTAGGTGACAATCAGCATGGTAACGTCAAAAAACCAATTCCTAATACCAAAAATTTTAACAACAACCCAACAATAAAACCAAATGATGTTCAACTTCCTATAGCGACTGCTTTGTCTACTACGACAATGAACAGGGTTCAGAATTTAGAAAAATTAGAAAACGACAATCCAGGAGAATGGAAGACTGTAGTTCACAGGCGTTCCCGGAGGTTTGTCGTGGGCGAAAATCAAGCGAACAAAACTATACAGACTGTTCCAAAGTTTATAGAATTACATGTAACAAGACTTCATCCTGACACAACTGCCAGTGAACTTCAAAACTTTTTAAAAGGCAAATTTCCTGAAGTCATTTGCGAGGCTCACAAGTCTAAACATCCAGAGTTGTATGCCTCTTTTCAGGTTTCTATTAAGCAGGAAAACTTTAGTAATGCTTGGAAACGGGACATTTGGCCTGAAGGTTGTTATGTGCAAAGGTTTTTTCAGAAGAGATTTTAATATACGCAGTATGAGGAATAAGTGTGATGATTTAAATATATTACTCATGGAGGTAGGATTCCCAGACATAGTTTCTCTAACGGAAACCTGGTGTACGACAGATGAAATAAAATTGCTTAAATTAAATGGATACAACCTAGCTGAGTACTCATGCAGAGAAGGTTCGCGTGGGGGAGGTGTTGCTATTTACGTCTCCACTAGGTGGAATTTCAAGGAAAGAAACAGGACTCTGCACACAGACCAGTCTTTTGAATATGCCTGTACAGAAGTGGCAGGTGAGAAGCCCATTACTGTACTATCCCTTTATAGGCCGCCTTCGGCAAGCATTAGAGACTTTATGTTTAATATTGAATTAGCGATGGACAATATCTCTAATGGTAAAAACCACTTAGTTGTTAGTGGTGATTTTAATTTAAATTTTAATCCTGCTGTCAGTGACCAAAATGCAAATGTTCTTTGTAATTTATTTGCTTCTTATGGATTGCATTCCTGTGCTTCTCAAAATAGTCGCATACAGGGTGATAAACAATCTTTGATTGATAATATATTTCTTAATTATAATCTCAGTAATGTTAAAATGAGTACTGTTGACAGCCCATTATCTGATCACAGTATGCAAATTGTTAGTATTCAAACACTTATATCTGCAACAATCACTCATCTCCGTAAATTTCAGAAGGAGGCTAATATAGTATCATTTGGGAATTTATTACACCAACAGAATTGACATCATGTTTTATATACGGATAGAAATATAAATTTTAAATATGAATTATTTTTAAGTAGATTTACTGAAATAGTAAATGTAGCTTTTCCATTAGAGGTAATTAAGTTGGATAATAGTTCTGAGAGTCTCACTAAACCTTGGATAACGGCAAATATTGTTAATGAAAGTAGGTTGCTGAAGGATTTGTATGGCATGGTTAAGTCTACAAGTGATGATAGGTTGAAGCAGTCCTATAGAACTAGATTGAAGAAGCATAGAGACACGGTGAGTTCTACCAAGAGAGCTTTTTATGATGACTTGTATTTAAATTCTAATAATAAATCAAAGTGCACTTGGCAAATAATAAATAGGGAAGTAAATCTGAAACCATTCCACAACTATCCTAATGTATTTGAAAATACTGATAGAAGTATTCTGTCAGACCACAAAACTGCTGCACAAGCTTTTAATAGTTACTTCGTAAATTCTATTGACAACTTAAAGATAACTAATACAGCAGGGGCTAAGTTGAATGGTCCTATCAACTGTGTCTCTATGCTGCTTTTACCAGTGACACATAGTGTCTGTGCTGGCAACTGTAAACTATGTAATAAGTATGTTGGATCAGAAGAAACTTGTAGCAGGGCTCTTTTTTGATTATAGTCGTGCATTTGACCTTGTAAACCATGATTTGCTTCTTGAAAAATTAGAACGCTGTGGAGTGAGGGGATCGCCTTTAAGCTGGATATCTTCATATCTGAGTAACCGTAAACAAATAGTGAAACTGGGAGTGAGGGGGCAGGAGTCCTTCTCAGATCATCTGACTATAAAGACAGGTGTTCCCCAGGGCAGTATCTTGGGACCTTTTCTGTTTCTTGTCTTTATTGGAGATGTCACACTGAATAATCCTGGTGGGATTGTTACCCTTTTTGCAGATGATATGACGTCGATTTCCGCAGCTGACAATGTGCCTGCTCTGTGTGATGATGTGAGAACTTGTGCCAAATTCACTAATGACTATAGTCTAGCTAATGGTCTGACTTTAAATACAATGAAAACTGAGTTAATGGTGTTTGCAATGCGCACTGTTGACTATTCTCTTTTAATAAACATTGATGGTAAAAGCATTCAGCAAAATTACTCAACAAAATTCTTGGGTGTTCATCTGGACTCTTGTGTCTCATGGGGCGCACACATTGACTTAATGCTTAAGAAATTGTCTTTGAATACATTTGTACTTTGGAGGCTCCGCCATTGTACAAACAGAAAGATCCTTATGTCACATTACTTCGCATATACACATTCCCTGCTTAGCTATGCAGTTGTCAGCTGGGGAAATGCGACAAGAATTAATGAGATAATGATAGCTCAAAAAAAGATTATACGAACAATATGTTTTAAGGGACCGACACACTCTTGCCGTAATCTTTTTAAGGAACTGAAGGTGCTGACAGTGGTTTCTATATATATTTTGCAATGTGCCATATATGTGCACACTAATATATTTAGGTTTACATATGCTAGGGATGCTCAAACTGATTATGTCCTGCGGAACGGGGAGGAACTTAGACTGCCCCAGCACAGAATGACTAGGACTGCTAACAGCTGTGTTATTGCTCCTATAAAAATGTTTAACCACCTGTCTATAGAATTAAGACAAATAAAAAATAAAACAACATTTAAAAATAAATTGAAAAATGTATTATTGCAACATTCGTTTTACAGTCTGAATGAATATTTCTGCTGCAGTTTCTCTTCGTAAGCATATTGAGGGCATTATTCTTAATATTTTTCTTTCATCTTAGAAATTATTGCTGATTGTATCTGCTTTTTATGTATGTATGCTTGGGTGTGTGCGAGATTAATTCTGCATTGTCTTAATTTATATATTACCTGTTGAATGAGTGTATTTGTAGTCTAGTCTAGATTTATGTTAACTTTTATTTTATTTTTATGACGAACTGTATGTCTTATATTGTAAGATCTTGTATGGAATAAAGAAATAAATAAATAAATAAATAAATAAATTTATATATATAGCGAAAGCCTTTGATACTATACCACACAATAAACTACTAAAAATAGTAGAACAAAATGGAATAAGAGGAACAGCTCAAACATTAATGAAAAATTGTTTAAAAAACAGATACCTACCAACAAAAATAAATCAAGTTAAAAGCTCCCCCACAACAAATACAAATTGAGGTCCCGCGAAGAACAATTTTGGGATCAAATAATTCTAAATCGCAATAACATGGTGGACAAAAGTGTTTGTCCTTTGTGTGATTGTGATATAAAAACAAACCAATACGCGGTGGAGTGTTCAAGTTGCTGTTCGTCGATACATAAGGGGCTCTCTTAAAAATGAACGGATTCTCACGGATGGGAATGCAAAACAAATGAAGTTAGAAGAGTTTCCATGGGTGGCAGGCGTGTCTCAACGCCCGCAGGCAATAGTCAATCTTGCCCTCAGAATAAACCCGTCAATCATAACACCAACGACAGAAAATCGGGGAACATAGATACTAAGTACTAAGAACCCGTCCGACGTCTCATTAGACAGACCAAATTGTGAGGCTGTCAAAAAAGATATTACAAATCTTTTAAAAAAGACCAATACCAGTAATAAGGATCTCATTTTAGTTATGCTTCAAATAATGAATCTTCTTACCAAACAAAAACATGATATCCAGACTGCCTTACTTGAACTACGCGAGCTACAGCCATCTAAAGACGATAGAATTGCAGGCTTGGAAAGGGAGGTAGCCGAACTACAGGATAATTGCAAATCCACATACGATGCCCTCTCTGCCTCGACTACCGCTGACCAAGCCTCATCTCATATGGATTTACAGGTAGATCCATGTTATGAGCTTCAGGAAAGGCTCTCCAAGAACATTGTCATGTTTAACATTGTGGATCCAAAGTTACTCAAGAAAGGATTGATCATGTTAAATTAAAAGTGGTAAGCTTATTTGCATCAATAGAATTGGATGTAACCATCGAATTCAAGGTTAGCAGGGTTGGACGCCCTAGAAATGAGCCAAGACCACTCAGAGTGTCATTTGAGCGCCTGCAGATGACCAGTCGCTGTGTACACATGAGAGGCAAATTAAAAACCCTGAATTTGGACATAAGAAACGACCTTACCCAGTTGCAAAGAAAGCAGTCAAAAATTTGTATGCTGAGTCGGACCATAGAAAGGAAAATGGAGAAAGGGACATTGGGATAAGATATCGTAGTGGCAATCCATATATTGCCAGGCTTAGCCCTCAAGTAGTAAAGTGTCCAAAAAACGACTTAGCACTTTAAAGTGCTACTATCAGAACGTTGGTGGTCACCGCACTTAATTACAAGACCTTACAGAAACATTGATTACCTGTGATTATGATATCGTGATTCTGACCGAAACGTTAATGACTCGTTTTCGGCTGGTAAGGTGAAGTTTCATAGATTCAATGTGTAACGGGTGGACAGATCTAAAGTAACCAGTGAAAAGGCTAGAGGCGGTGGAGTTATTATAGGGGTATCTGCCAAACTAAAATCAAAAAATGTGCCAGTTCTGTGCAGAGAAGTAGAACAAGTGTTTGTAGAGGTCAGATTAGATAAAAAGTTATTTATCTTTGGAGGTGTTTACATACCTCCGAGTTCTCCATCTTTCAAGTATGAGCTTCATTGTGTGTCAGTGCAGGGAATTGGTGATAGTCATCCCGATGCTGATTTGTCCATATTTGGTGATTACAACTTGCCAGGTGCTGCTTGGTATAATGAGTGGTAGATGTGATGAAGATTCTCCTGCCTCCCTGGTGGCTGAGACATTTGCCTTTCTGAACATGTATCAGGTGAATAATATTCCAAATAATAGAAATGTATTTTTAGATCTGTTTTTTTGTCATTTATCTAGTATTGATGTTGTACCTGTATATGATTTGTTACTGCCAGAGAGCGTGCATTACAGTGCATATTATTTGGATATTTTAGTTAGGGCTTGTGGATTGTTGAATTTTGAAGAGTTGTATTTTGACTTTAACAAAGGAAATTATGTAGAAATAAATAATTTGTTGGCATCTTGTGACTGGATGAAGTTGTTTGAGGGTGTGAATGTAGGTGTAGCTGTTGAAAGGTTTTATGATGTTCTGAATTGATGTTTAAACTTGTACATTTCTCAAAAACAGATTAAAAGTACCAACTTTCCTAAATGGTTCAGTCCAGAGCTGAAAGACCTTGTGTGTCAGAAAAAACTGCACACCAGAAATACATGCAATCTGGAAGACATGCAGACTATGAGAGTTTCGCAGACCTTAGAGCTTTATGTAAAATTGAAACAAAATGGTGCTATAACTTGTATTTGACTCATTTAAATCTAATCCAAGATATTTCTAGAAATTTATAAAAGATAAGAGTGTGTTTACCTAGTAGTATGTATCTTGGTGATATCAGTGCGCAAAATAGTGTAGAGATTTCATATTTGTTTGTGAAACACTTTGCCAGTATCTATGATAATTCCAATTGTGCAATTCCGAACTTCACTTTCATCCCCTTTGCTAATATAAGGCTACAGAGATTTCTTTTGTCTGATGTCTTCTCTAAAATCCAAGTTTTACTGAAAGGATCAAGTAGCGGTCTTGATCAAATCTCTAAAACATTTATAAAAAAATGTGGTTTTACTATTTCAGTACCACTGCTTTATATATTTAACCGATCATTGGAAATTTGTACATTTCCGGTTAAATGGAAACACAGCTTTATTACCCCCTATATTCAAGTCTGGTGCTGTTGAAGACGTTAAAAATTATAGGGGAGTGCCATGTGAAAACTATTTGACAGTCTTGTTTACCATCAGTTAAGCTGGTGCTGCAGGGGTTATGTGTGTGACCTTCAATTTGGGTTCTGCAAGGGAAGATCCACAGTCGAAAATTTGGTTACTTATGATGTGGCCTTGTTGAAGGCCCTGGAGAGAGGTAAGCAGGTAGATGTCAATACTGACTTCTCCAAGGCTTTCGACAGGGTAAATTTCAAAATTCTGTTGGCTCAGCTGGCACACCTGGGTTTCTCGGAGGGCTTGGTGTTGTGGTTAGAAAGCTTTTTGACGGGAAGGACGCAGGCTGTAAGAATTAACAGTAATGTATCCACTGTCTTTGATGTCACCTCGGGGTGCCTCAGGAGTCCCACTGCGCCTCTCTTCTGTTTATACTATTTGTAAATGACCTAACTAAGCATATTATTAACTCTCAGGCACTAATGTTTGCTGATGACCTAAAAATGTACAAGGTGATTGAACGGGAGAGCGACGCAGTGGAGCTCCAGAGTGATCTCAACACACTTTGGCAGTGGACAAAAGACAACCATCTATTTTTGAACATAAACAAGTGCTTCGTGATAAGTTTTTTTTGGGTCAGGACAAGATTCCCCACTGCTTACAGACTAAACAATGTAGATTTGTTTTATTCTAACAGTGTTAAAGATCTTGGTGTTTGGATGGATGAGAGGCTGACTTTTGTTGAGCATATTTCTAAGGTGAGTTTAAGGGGTCTACGAATGTTAGGTTTTGTGTTGAGAAATGGTTCTCATTTCTCAATTTATTAAGCTGATTTATTACTCACTTGTCTGTTCTAGTTTGGAGTATGCGACGGTCGTTTGGTCTCCATTATATCAGGACCACAAGGACATGTTGGAGAGAGTCCAGAACAAGTTTTTGAGATTTGCTGCATTCAAGTTGTATATTAACATGTAGGATTATCACAGAACTGATATGAAACTCCTGCTACAGTTAAGATCGTTGGAGAATAGGCGTCTATTGTTTGACATGTTTTTTGTTTTTAAGTTGATCAACGGCCTGTCCACTTGTCCCCAACTATTGTCAAATATTAGCTTGAATGTGCCAAGCAGACACTTACGGCGCTCAAGCTTGTTCAGCATTCCTTTCCACTCAACAAATTATGGGACTTATTCCACCATTGACAGAACTCTTCAAGTGTTAATTCTAATCCAGACCTTGATGTTTTTTAGCTGTCTGGTTTTAGGAGACAAGCTTTTAATGTGATACCAATATGATTACATTTTATTTGCATTTTTCTTTTTGTAAATTTTGATCTATTTTATACTTAAGTGTTAATAATTTCACTATCTTGTTTGTATAATTAGGTAGTTATTGTAACTATTATTGTAAAATGGGGTTACCCATCAATTTTGTAAAATAAAAATATTGGCCATAATATCTTTAAACCCACTATTAAAACAGGAAGTAAATGGAAAAATAATATCATTTGCAGATGATCCTGCAATAATATTCCATGGGAAAAGCTGGGAAGGCACAAAACAAAAGACAGAGAATGCAAAAATAATGCATCAGCTTGAAATAAACTAACAATAAATATACAAATAACAAATTACATATCCTTCGCTCGAATTGAAGTAAATAGATCCACATTCAGTTGTATAGAAAGAGGTGAAAAACAGATCAAAAGCATAGAAAACATATATTTAAGCATTTTTATAGATAAACAACTCAAATGGAGGCCTCATGTAGAATATCTAACACAAAGATTGAGAAAATTGGTTTTCTAATTTTTATATAGTAAGAACTTTTTTAAATACGAGGCAGTTAATTATAGTCAAAGTCAAATCAAAGTCAAATATAGCTTTGATATCAAAAGATGAAAATCTCGTTGACAAAGCAGAACTTAAAATAAAAAATTACAATCTAATTAAATTAATTATTTAGAGATATATGACTGTAACAATCTATCCATTCACTGGCAATCTTCACAAATACACTAAAACACGGGACAATTTTTACTAAAAAGTCATTAAATAAAAATTGGTTTAGCATATAATAAAAACCTGTACAAAATAAAATAAAAGCTTATTAAAAACAACATAGAAAAACAGTACTATTAAAATGAATCATTAAAATATTCTGTCAGTGAATAGTTAGGTCGACTCAATAAAATACTTTTAACTTCCTTTTTGAATTTCCTATAAGAGTCAATTTTTCTTCGGAAGGTGATTAAATATTTTTTTCTCATTATATATTACCGAATTCTTAACTAAAGTGGAAGTTGGTATAGGAAGCGCTGTTATATGGGTATTGCGAGTCATGCTGGTGTGGTTTGAATTTCCTCTCTAAATTTTAAGTATAAATATAAATTTAGTGTACAAAGCTCTTGCTGAATCATTGTTAAGATACGGATTAATATTCTGAGGTGGAATTTACAACAATGCACTACAAAAAATAAATATATTATAGATAGATAGTTTTATTAGTGAAAATTGCACAAATGTGCTTTTACATATCCAATTAAAAATAATAAGTTTAAAAGGAAACTATTACATAATGAATTCTTAAATATTGGTGAAGAAATTATTTGCCTTCTATTCGTTTTGCATTGTTCTGCTTATCAGCACTGCAAAAAACATAATCTTAAAAACTGTTCTCAGATTAAATACTCTACTGGTTTATAATAAAATAAAATAAAAATTAGTTCTTTATTGGAATAAATAGTTCCATTTGGAATAACTATTATGAATTATTATGAAAATATTTGAGGGCTGCAATTGCAATAATAAATTTATTCAATCGGTTGGGAATTCTTCCCTTTTTTTTCTTTTGGTGTCACAAACTTTGAATATTTCATTACCAGGGCTGTTTAAAATTTACACAAGTATACTGTTCCGTGTTTATGGTTTTCCTCTTATTTATCCCGGTGTAAACCTTACTATTTACCTTCGGAGCCCATGTTTTTTGTCTTCACTTTAATGTCCAGATAGGTCCCTGGTCGAGAAGTGTTTGTCTCCGTCTTTTATTCCTATCTATAGATGTTTGTTTTTTTTATGACTTTTTAAACAAAAATTGTAATTTATTTTTAACCTTTATTTGGTAATTACTAAGGCTTGCATATAGTTTTTGTGTGTTATTTTGTATTGCCTTCAGTAATGTATTTCACCCTAATTGCATTGACTTTAAATCACACACTAAACTAGATAATCACAAAATATTTTTCTCAGCTGAGAAGTTGAGTATAAATAATGATTCACATTTTTAACATGTTTTTGAGGACTTACACAAAACAAAACAATTAAACCACAACTTGAAATCTCAACTTACATTAAAGACTGAAGAGCTTGAGAACTTACAGGTCCAAAAAAATATAAATATTCCAAAACTTCATGAAGAAATAATAAACCTCAAGAAAGAAATCATAACCATAGAGTCTTTCTACAAGAAACAGCGCCGAAAAACGCAGGAATGTGACGCCCAAGTAATAGAGGCGGAACAAGAAATTGTTAGAGATTTAAACGAAAAGAGAAATGAAGTAACACATTTATGTGATCAACTCGCCAAGTTGTCGAATCAGAACCTCGCTATGGTTAAAATAATTAGCTCTTATGCGGATGAGACTGCCATCCTAAAAAAAGACACGGATGAGCTAAATCAATTAAGTAGGAGTATGGTTATTTCTATTCAAATGTTGGAAGGGGAGAAGCGTTTATGCAGCTCTGAAATTCATAAACTGAGAGAAGCACTGGTCACTCATCAAGAGGCAGGGCCTCAGTTAACTGCCACAAATTTATTGGCTCATGGGCCACCTGCTTTTGTTCTACCTTCTCAAGATGTTACGAAGAATATTGCTGTACTATCCTTACAAGAAGAAATAGAATTGATAAAAGGATTCCTTTAACAGTCGTGCCAAATAATGAGTTCAAAACGGATTCTCCTTCTTACTGATGGGTTTGGAAAAGATTTATACCACCCTTTAAAAATGTCTAGATCAGAATTATTCCATCCAGGTATTATCTAAGCCAGGTGCACCATTTCAGGAACTAGTGAATAACATGGATTCCGTTTTACAATGATTTTGTTGTGGTTCTTTTTGGTCCAATTGCAGAAACGTGTACAAGAAGAAATATTTTTAATCTAGCTAATAAGTGTTTCTTTACTCATTTGTTGTTCTGTACTACACCTGTACAGGGTGTCCAAAATAAGAATGTATATCTCCTTATCTTGAGAACCATAACAGATAGAAGGCAAGTTCATATACAAAAGTTTCTTAGCTTGTTTTGAATTTTTATTTTATTATATTCTTATTTATACAGGGTGTTGCGTTTGGCCTGGGCTGACATGCACTTTCTTATTTTAAATGGGACACCCTATATATTATTGCAGATTATGATAACGCGCTTAAAGACGAGTTCACCAATATATAACAGTATGGGCCTATAGTGCAACGTTTCGGATTTATTGACATTTTTCTTCAGTTTTCTACCTATTTTCAAATTAACAGAAGTAAAGTACTTTTATAAATTTTAAAATTTTTGTTAGAGCCTTAAAAAATTAAAACCTCGTTCTACTCACAGTCTTATATTCGAGTTTTAAAACTTCAAAAAAGTTACAATGTTGCCATGCTTTGCGTATCGTAATTTTTTTTTTAAATTTAAATGCAACACCCTGTATATTACAATAAATTCGGATAGAGAATTGAAGTAAGATTTCAACGACCCATAATAATATGGGTCTCCGACTTATAGTTTTAGACTTATTGACGATCATCTTCAGCATGCAACTAATTTTTTTAAGACACATAGAGTGCCATGGAAATAGAGTTTGAAAGGACGCCAAGGTAAACGTCGCAAGAAATGTTAACATAATTTCCTGCTAGTGCTATTGATATCTTTTAACATTATAAAAATGTATTCAAATCAAGAAAAGTTGATTCTTTACCAGTGCTATTTGGAAAATAATCGTAGTGCTGCTTTGGCTCTTAGGGCATACCAACGAAAATATCCTGAAAACCGAATCCCAGATCGAAGAATTTTTCAGAAAATTGAAAGAGATCTCGAGGGGCACAGCGTTTTAAAATACGATAAAAGAATAACACCAAGATCTGTTTTAACCGAAGAAGAACAACTAAATATTTCCTTGTATTTTGAAGAGAATTCCGAAAATTCTATTCGTGATGCAGAGCGCGATTTAGGCGTTGCTAAATCTACTATTCATTTTTCGCTTAAACTTAATAAGTACAGGCCATGGAACTTTGCGAAAATACATCATTTAGAGCCAAATGACTCCGTTACTAGATTAGAATATAGCAATTTAATTATGGATCGTCAATTCCAGGAATCTATATTAAATAAAATATGTTGGACAGATGAAGCAACCTTTAGTACCTGTGGAGTTTTCAACAGAAAAAATAGCCATTTCTGGGCACAAAAGAACCCGAAAAAATTTAAAACTATACAACATCAAGGACGACGAAGCATTAACGTGTGGTGCGGAATCTACAGAGGTACAATTATAGTCCCCGTATTTATTGATCAGCATTTAACTGGCCCTAGATATTTACAATTCCTTAGAGACACAATTAAGCCCTTGCTAGACATACGAGGAAATACCAACGAAATAATATATCAAATGGACGGCGCTCCATGCCATAACACGCTAGATGTAAAGAACTTTCTTTCCAACAATTTTATGGAATGGATAGGTCCAAATGGGGATATTCTGTGGCCTCCTAGAAGCCCAGACTTATCTCCATTGTACTATTTCTTATGGGGAACATTAAAGGATAAGGTTTACCAAAACCGCTGCGAAAATATTTAGGATTTAAGAAACAAAATTATTATGGAAGTTGCGTATTTAAATGAAAGTGGAGCAGTTCGAAAAGCGACCAATAAATTAGAAATGATTCTTACAACTTGCATTGCCGAAACCGGTGGTCATTGGTCATTTAATAAAATAATTTTTTGTATAAGTTTTTTGTAGAATTTTTTCCAAATAAATTTAGTTATTATATAAATAAAAACAATTAAGCAATCTAATATATAAAGCATAAAATCTGTAAATCTAATTAAAGCGTTTTCAAATTATAATTTGTTTTTATTAATATTATTTCTTTACCAACCAATAACGCTGTTTTTTATTTAGAAATACACAAAAATATGGAAAATTATAAAATAATTAACAAGTATCACATTTTTCGTTTATACCGGCTGAAATACAGGCGATACGCTTACAAAGTATGTTTTGAATTAAATAACTATCTAAAAAAAGCAAAATATACACGGTTTAGATTTTATTGAATAACTGAGTTTCTTGTTATTTTTTTGTTGTTTTTCCAATATCTTAATATTTAAGCAAAAAATAGGTTAATATTAATTAAATTTAAAAAATTAGCCCCTGTATTCGCTAAAAAGGTTAGACCAGATCTAGTTACCATGACATTTAAAACTGTTAGTTCGCCAGTTGCGTTTTGTATGTCACTGTCATTTGGTAATTGTGACTACAATAATTTATTTGCTCTATCGTTGCATTTGTCATTTTAAACCTATAACTGTTAAGTTAGACATGGTCTAAATTTAAACCTCTTTAGTGAATACGGTTCTAAGGGTTTTATAATTAACGACACTTTTATATTAAGATAATAATCAAGGGTAAATAAAGATTATCGGTACCTAAGTAATAACTCTTAATGCATACATTATAATACACCCACGAATTTTTTGAAATTAAACAAATTGAAAACTTTGTCTTAAAAAAATTAGTTGCATGCTGAAGATGATCGTCTATAAGTCGGAGACCCATATTATTATGGGTCGTTGAAATCTTACTTCAATTCTCTATCCGAATTTATTGTAATGTACAGGGTGTTGCATTTAAATTTTTAAAAAAAAATTACGATACGCGAAGCATGGCAACATTGCAACTTTTATGAAGTTTTAAAACTCGAGTATAAGACTGTGAGTAGAACGAGGTTTTAATTTTTTAAGGCTTTAACAAAAATTTAAAAAATTATAAAAGTACTTTAGTTCTGTTAATTTGAAAATAGGTAGAAAACTGAAGAAAAATGTCAATAAATCCGAAACGTTGCACTATAGGCCCATACTGTTATATATTGGTGAACTCGTCTTTAAGCGCGTTATCATAATCTGCAATAATATATAGGGTGTCCCATTTAAAATAAGAAAGTGCATCTCAGCCCAGACCAAACGCAACACCCTGTATAAATAAGAATATAATAAAATAAAAATTCAAACGAAGCTAAGAAACTTTTGTATATGAACTTGCCTTCTATCTGTTATGGTTCTCGAGATAAGGAGATATACATTCTTATTTTGGACACCCTGTACAAAATAGTGTTCTTACTTATGATTTTTTGCATAATGACACAATCATTGATGTAGTTTATAAGCTCTCTAGATTTTGTAATAATATTAAGTGGATCGTGGAGTCCAGTTTAGACCCAAATTTTTAAAAAAAAAAAGTGTTCTTTTGTAAATACACATGGTTTTTAAAAAATGACATGTAGAATAGCAAAAATGATTTTAACTTTCTTTGACAATAACAATTGTAAATGAATCTCTTAGGGTACCTAATATGTGTAATGTTGAAGCTGATGAAGTGGTTTTTGTCAAGGAGGTGGATGATGTTTTTTTAGAGAGGGCTTTACTGAGCGAGGCTGCGGGGTAACAACATCCCCATACATGGCAACTATGATGTTACTTTATATTCAATCCTTGAGAAACAAAACTAATGAGCTATTTATATTTTTAATGGAAAACAATTATCCCGAATTTGTCCTTTTGACAGAGCACTGGCTCAAGGATGGAGAGCCTGTTAATGTTTAAGGCTACTCAGTAATAAGTATTTATTGTAGAAAATCGTACTGCCATGGGGGTATACTGATATTATTGAGGACGTAGATGTTGGCAGAATGTTCATTTGTTGAGGTTGATAAATATAGCTCTATTGCTGTGGAGAAGGAGTTCGAGTTCTCATTGGTATGTAATAAATCCCTAAATTTTTTTATAATATGTATTTATACATCCTCCACTACAATGGTATCTAAATTTTTAGAAAAAAATGAACTTCTTTTGAACTCTTTGCCAATCTCATCAAAAATAATATTAGCTGGAGATTTTAATATTGATGTAAATGATAAAAATTCCAACCATACCATTTGATTAATTTACTAAATTCATGAATTGAATTTGAATTTGAGTTTTTGAATTTAATCTACAGATATACAATTCAGATTTCTCTAGGATTACACAGTTTTCAGCTACCACCATCGATTACACATGTTCAAACCTGAAGGGTTCCTTTGATTTGGAGTGTACCACTATTCATGCTGGTCTGTCAAATCATGAAGCTATTATATTAAAGACCCCTTTATCAGATGTTACTAACAAAAAGCCAAATAGAGTTAGTAGAATTTACAGTAAAAAAAACTTTAAAAACTTCTCTTGCTCACACTGACTGGGTCAATGTATTGCCATTCTCTTCTAATCACTAATTTTATCAGAGCTTTTCCTGAGCAGAGAATTAAGCCTAAGAAGAAAAAACCTTGGGTCACAAGGGGAATTCGTGCATCGGCATAAAACCTCAGATTCTTATGTTTACTTAGAAAATATTGTTTTAACGATTTTATTATTAATTACGTTAGTAAATATAGGAGGCATTATAAAATTAGCAAAACAATTATATTATAAAAAAAAGGTTACAGAAGTCCAATAATAAAACCAAAGAAAATTAGAAAATTATTAACAATTTGCGTGGAAAATATAATTTAATCGGACCAAATCCTTCTATTCACTCCAATGATATTAATATGTTTTATTGTTCAGTTGCAGACCAGCTAACTGCTAACTTAGACCCTAAGAATGAACATTTAAGCTATTTAAATAATTTTTATATCCCAGACTTTTAAATTGCTACCACTCATTTTGTAGACGTTAAAAAGGTTCTCTAGGTGGCAATAAGAACTCATAGCTGAATCAGGTGGGTTGTCTGCTTGCATATTGATGAATCTTCCAGATGAAGCACTCTATACATTGGTTGAACTAATAAATATATCTTTCTTAAAGGGTGTCTTTCCCAGTTGCCTAAAAAGTGCTTTAGTTATTCTTTTGCACAAGGGTGGAGATCTCGACGACCCTTCCAACTTCAGACCGATTGCATTATTGGGCCTAAAACAAAGACAATGGGTCTTTTCAGGGTTCAGAGTTAACCTACTTTGCGCAAACCACCTGTGAGCCTCCTCTAGACGATCATTTGATATTTTTAAGTAGATTGTTCAGTGTCTTGCTGATTACTAACATATTCGTGTCATCGGCAAAATTAACAAGATGGCATTTTTGATTAACTATGTTCAGAGCTAAGTCATTTATATAGGAGACAAACAATAAGGGACCCATCACACTACCCTGTGGAATTCCCATTTGTAGAAAACCTACTTCAGAGCAGTACTGTACCCCTTCCCTTTCCATCACAACTGTTTGAGTACGACGCGACATGTATGATTTAATCCAGTTCAAAGGATGTCCCCTCACACCATATCGTATGGAACGCCGTTTTACTTTTTAGTCATACGCCTCTTTGATACCAAATTTAATTGCAAAACATATAAATGATGCTACCTGCATACAATTTTTATTCGTTTTAATTCTTCCCATATCGAATTTTTGCGGATACCGATTTTACCAAATGACATTGTTATGATAAGCAATTTCTTTGCAGACCATTTCAATTGATACCACAAAAAAGTAGTTGTTTATCCTTTTTTAACACGTATACAGCCTATTTAAAATTTCTATATACATGCGTCTTTCCTTAGTTATTGCATTTCATCAAATCGATGTTAATAAAAATTAATACGAAATAAATGCCACATACAAAAATCTGTTTAAATATTTAATATATTGATTCTTATTAAAATGTAATTGCTTCAAACTGGATCGCATTAAATTAATATTAATACAGAAAACATTAGAATGCAATAAAGACTTTGTGGAGATTCATTTATTTCAACCTTATGAAGGCAAAACTGATTTAAGAAGTCATGTAATAAAAAAAAATTAATTTATTTTTATCGCATATCAAAAAAAATTAAAGCATCTTTTACGATATCATTTTTTTTAAATATTCAAATATAAATGATCAATTCCCAAAAAATGTAAATAGAATAATGCTCATTATTTTGGTTTTGATAGTCGTTTATCTCTATTTATACTACATCAAAAGGATATAACACGGACCCTTTACCATGGAATTTAAAATACTTGAAATATACATTTGAATAAATAAAGAAAAGTTAATACGAGATTTAATTGTATAAGAATTGTGGAATTTAAATGATTAGCGGGTATAAGATAACTGGTTTTATTTAATATGCATTGTTTTGATTTCGAATTTTTATTAATGTCGATTCTTGTGAATATCAATTTTCATTGAATACAGCCACCTTGTTTCAATTTAATTATCGGACGTGGAGCGATCTAGTGCAAAGTAGGGACAACAAGATCAGAAATCTGTAATTTTTTAATACCCGAGTTTCTGGCTAGGCATGCGTTCGAAGATTAAATGTGCATCTAAAATTAACGGACTGTGTTATGCATGACGTCATGACGAGTCGGATGCGAATAATGAAAAACATTCGTAGGTAATCAATCACAGTTGAAACGTGATTAATTATTGTTCGATTGGGAATATTTCGTTCAAAATTACAGATCATAATAAAAAAAAGTTAAAACGAACGTATCTAGTTCTCAACATCCTATTCCAAAACAAGCTATTCTACAATCCTTTGATGATTTCCTGGTCTAATCTACAATCAGTCATATATGGCAGAGCAATAACAACGACTTTTGACTTAGTGTTTATATTTATACCAGAATAAAGAAAACAAGGTTTTGAATTTCCCAGCTATAATCCACAGATTACCACACGCTGCAATTTGTAATGGCAAATTGCAATTTCTCCTGGAAGCTGTGTGCCGGCGATATGCTCTACTGCAGGTTTTTTGGCTTCTTAAACGTGATTTAAAGTAGGCTGACCAGATTTTTTTCAAATGAAAAGAGTACATTTTGACGAAATGTAAAAATAGATACCAGCGTATAATAATTAAGTAGTCTTGTCACTTTCGCAGAATTCAATGACTTACAATAATAATATAATACACATAATAATATGGACTAAAAATAACAAAAATAACTAGAAGATGGTACCAGATTTCGCAAAATAGAGATCATTTGTCCCAGAAAATAGAGGATATTTGTCGTATTTATGGAAATAGTAAGAGTATCAGAGTACATGGATAAAATAAAAAATGCAGGTCTATTTAAAAAAAAAAGTTGAATTCGCGAAGAAGAAACGTCTAATTTCAAATCTATGTGCACTATCTTGTTGATAATGAAAAGTAGCTATAAAGATATAAAATTTATTTTGTGATATCTCTTCAAATGCAGCCTGAAAAAAATAAAATGTATATAGCTGATTTTACGTACGTATATCCTCGGAGGTAGTCAGAATTGTCTAACTTTGTCAACTACTTATTATTCGATGTTAAATTGCGCAACTTTGCTCTATTTTCACCGACATTGTATTTCTTACGGTTTCCAAGATCTCAATGATTGTACCTCGAATTTGTAACACCCTGTATATGTTTGCGTGTTTTGATTCGTTGGGACCATTGCGGTATACCACCTCAATGGTTGAGATATTCCAAGTACAACCATATATAATTCTCACAACAATATGCAGTATTTTAAAAAATCGGCAAATAAAGGCATAATATTCCCCATTTAAAAAACAAAAGTTAATAGCAGAAATTCTGAACTAAAAGAATATATGGCAACACTGTTAAAGTGTATCTAAAGTCAATTGTGACAACATAAAAACTAAAAATCCGTCAACTGTCGGCGATTTCATTGGGAAGCATGGGCGGCGTGATAGAAATTTAAACTTATTTTTGTAAAACAGATTAATTGTTATTAGTACTTTCTTTTTTTTTATTTATTCGCATTTAACATTATTTTCAATTAGTTTTTTTATTTGATCTGGTGAGGGGATGGGGGCGAAATAGCTAAGCTAAATTAAAAAAAAAATGTATTCTCTGTAAATAAATCGCATAAAACGTATTTTTATGGCTTTATGGGTATAGAGATTATTCCAATTGTAACCTACTTGATAATATATTTACTTTGTAGTTACAGAGGGGAAAAGGAAGGGGATAAAAATTGAAAGTTTCGTTAAAGATCGAGCAGGTAATATGTCATTTTGTACGGTATCGGGTATATATATTATATTTCAATTTTAAAACTTATTTGATTTTGAGGGGTTGAAGTAAATACTGGCTAAAAGTAAAATACTTCTTAAAAAATTGAATCGTTCAGAGAATTTGCATATTGCATAATTCAAATCACTCTGAGGAGTAGTTTTTAAGCTATGCCGCAAACTTACCGACAGACAGAGAGGTCGACGGAATTGATAAAACATATTTTTTGTCATCTAGGGAAGCTAAAACCTTAAAATATATAAAACTTGAGAGTCTGATTTTTTCACGGTTAAAAATATTTTTTTTTTGGCCTTAATTTTTTAATATTTCCCCATGGCCCCATTTTGTTTTGCCATATTGGATTTTTACCAAAATATTACCAGGTCATTCCCAACGACCCTGATAATGACAGGCAAACCGACAGATGGTCTGACGGAATTGATAAAACAT
This sequence comes from Kuschelorhynchus macadamiae, assembly GCA_030620095.1. Lineage (NCBI taxonomy): Eukaryota > Metazoa > Arthropoda > Insecta > Coleoptera > Curculionidae > Kuschelorhynchus > Kuschelorhynchus macadamiae. The sequence continues at coordinate 253,329 of JAUTXW010004103.1, forward strand.
ATTTTTTGATATCTAGAGGCGCTAAAACCTGAGAAATTTATTTTTTCACGATTACAAATATTTTATTTGGTTGGCTACCATTTTGTTCCGCCATTTTGAATTAATACTACAATTTTACTAGTTCTTCTCTACACCATAATTAGTTTTGGCACACAATTTGAAAATGAAATTAAGTATTTTTTTCGTGCTGAATTTTTAAATATTTTATTAATATATTTTATACTAGTATTAATACCAAACTTTTATCAGTTGTTTTCTGTATAATACTTGGTTTTTGTGCAAAATTTTAGGCAAATTGGGTAAGTAGTTTTTTAGGAATAATTTTTTTAACATTTCACTACGCCGCCATTTTGTTTTGCCATATTTGATTTTTTTTCAAAATGTTACTACGTTATCCCGATATGATCCTTAATTTTTGACTAAAATTCGAAGTCAATCGGTTAAGTAGTTTTTTAGCTATCGCGGCATAGCTAAAAAACTACTTAACCGATTGACTTCAAATTTTAGTCAACAGACAATTCGACAGACAGACCGACACAATTGAGAAAAAAATGTTTATCTAAGGACCGTGAAACGTAAAGATTTTTTCGCGATACTTTTCTTTTACAAGGTAAGTAAAAACACTGCTGACCCAAGATCTTTGAACAAGTGCAGGCGACGCAAATATTTTAAAATATATCTTTTTTGTGCATTTTTTTGTTAAATCAACGTCTCCAAAAATCTAACCAATTGAATTATGGATATGACCAATCAAAGTGCTTAACTCTGATTCTCCGCCCACAAATTTTATAATAAGTCCACGTTGACTGTGTTGCGAAGGTCCGCTGTTTGTACGGGGACCTGTCAACTGAATGAAAATAAATTTATTTGATATAAGTGGTGTAGTAAATTGAGCGTAAATAGGTAAAAACCCAAAGTGGAGGTGCTACAGATAGAACGTTTAAACACTCATTTCAGATTTCAGAACATAAAAATGGCTTTTTGGATAAAAAATCATATTCAGCTCATTGCTTTATTTTACACCTATCAATAAAATAAAGGTTGTGTTGTTTGATTGAAATTGTTATATCATTGTATAAACGGGGGCTTAACAATAATGGTTGTCTAAATATATATATATATATATATATATATATATATATATATATATTTGATAAATTAAAAAATAAATCAGAATTCAATGGCCGATTCAAATTATAAACCTTTGATCAACAACTGAATCAGGCACTATCACTGTTTTGTAATCTGTGGCAATAGCGAGTACAAATTTATTTAAAACTAAAATCTCGAAGTGGTTTGCCGAACCGTCGGCGTCGCACGTCATGCGAATACTATTTTTTACCTTCGCCCTCCCACTTCATATACTCACGGCCCACCACTGCCTCAGGCCCCGCCGTCGCGTCGGCAGTGGCCCCAGTACAGAGCTTGCGCGTCATGTTTTTGCGGGGATTTAATGATTGAAATGCAAAGGCCACAACGCGTAAGGCTCAAATTTGGTGGGGGCCCCGGAAGACATCAGCGAGCGAAATACAAAACTGAGGATCTTTTCTTTTTTTTTTGTCATCATGTAAATTTTGAGTTGCGGTCGAAGGGCCCCCAAATACGTAAAACCCATTGACCGTTTTTTTGTCACCGCAAAACTTCGCCTCGCCCAGATGAGTCTCAACCATCGTAAGTAGTTAATTCGGCCTTGTTGCTTCTAGAAAAGCAGCCTCTATAAGGCAACGTACGAGTCCCCTTTTAACACTCATTGTTTTTCAAATTATGATTAACACCACGATACACCTACAACGGTATGCCCACGCCCGTCTCTTCAGCATTCAACAAGAAAATTAAATTGAAGTTTACAAATACCAGATTATCTAAAGTTCTCATCGTGAGGATTCGTGAAATTTATTTTGATTAAAATAATTAATTAATTTAAAACAAAGGTTAAGAATGCTGCAAGTAAAATTGCAGGGAAACTTCCATTTATATTTTATAACATTTGTTACTTGAGTTGCTGCACTAGTGCCGTCTATTGACATTTTTAGTTTTTACTTGCAATTGAAAAATACAAACCATGTTCAAAAGTGCCCTATACAGGAAGCTAAAACCATATTGTTGTATTATTATAGTAAATATATCCTAAATTACCATTTTTAAATTTATCTTAACAGCTTGACGGTAAGCAACAATCCAAATTTTTGAAAATGTATTATTTTGATAATTTGAAATATCTTATATCTGTCACTTTTGTTTTTCGATTATAATTTCAATCTCGATTTCTACTGCCTGCAACTGCACAGGTAGCACATAATAAACAGTATTGAAAATAAAATAATTAGTTTAATAATTTTACAAACATTTTATTGAAGCGTAAATTCTACAAACGTTTTCAAATGACAATGCATTACGGCCTATTTGACTCCCAAATACTGTACATCGATGTGACGTCCTTGCGCGTGAAAGACGGTTTGAATTCGATCCGTATCATCGTCTTTTATTGCACAAATGATATTAAAAATTCGGCAAGCAAGATTATTAGAATGCAATCCAATGTTAGCGCAATACGCAAACCAACGAAGTCGGCTCATACTTCAGAACACAGAATACCAGACCAGAGGGGCTCCAGAATTTTACAAATTTTTTTGGCGTGAAGACTTCTTTTTCCTATGACGACACATTCACGAATTAATTTGAGTAATCGAACGCACTCACGTAAACATATCATATTTCTTTTGCGGGGCTATAGATGGCGAAACTTCCGATAATAAAAATGCATTCGAGGGGCTTGTATTCAATAGAAATTGATATCTGGAAATTGGTTTCAATGAAAATAAATAACCATAGAAATTGCTGTAAATAAAAATACCATTCATTAAAATTGGTAATCGGTTATATTGATATCAACAAATTTGTAAGTAATAAAATTATATTATAATAAAAAAATGCATTTTAATTATAATAATATAATGAAAATTGAATTAATTTTGTAAAGACCCATCCAAATATCCTGACATACGTTTTAATAGCTAAATCAAATTAATTGATAGTTGAAGTAGAATTCCCCCTGATTTCATTTATTGTATTCCACGCACCCTTTGTTTTGTTGTCGCTGTTTCTGATTCGCTCTCCAAACATACTCTTTCTCGCATCCTCAAGCAGTCTGTTATACCTACGCTTTGCAATTTTATACTCTTCCCTAAACCCATTGTCTGTTCTACTTGAAACTAACATAATATCTAGCCTATTCTTACATTCTGTAATTTCAGGATTTTGTGGGTATGTTAATTTTTTTGGTCTTTGCCTAAAAGGTCGTAATTGAAAGCAATTTTCAAAAATAGGTGTTAAGGTTTGCATGAAAGAATCCCGTTGTTCATCAATGTTAGCCTCTGGAAGAGAGGGAACACTATCCCAGTTCTGTTGAGACAAAACTTGCTTAAAAGCCCCTATTCTGATTACTAAACATTCTCATGCTTGTCCAACCTGTAACCTGATTGCTTCTATCTGAAAAGTTATTTTTGTCCTGTGTGGTCTGATATGTGTGTGTCGAGTACCTGAGCTTGAAGGAAGGCATAATTTGTTAGGATATTGTCAAGGCTACTTTTTGAGGCTCCACACACCCTCGTATAGTCCATAATATATGGACGTATATTAAATGACCGACATAAAGACAGAAAGTCAATAAAACTTCTACTGTTTTCCTTGATATTAATATTAAAATCACCCTCTATAAAAATAATGCAGTTTTCTCTGAACATCTTGATAATCAAATCATAGCCGTACGGTTATGGTCTACAAAAAAAATATTAAAAAAACAGCGTATAAATGTAGACAAAGCGTCGTAGCTTGACATATAGCTTGATTCTGCGTGCCATCCTTCAACATTTCTGTTCCCGGCGTAATTTTGGTGAACTTTTACCATTCGGTCGCTATATCTTGGAAATGCTTTCAGATAAACTTTAAAATTTGGTAAATTTTTAGAGCTTACTTGGTGCTCTCGAAAGGTACCAAACGGATATCCGTATAATTTTTGGTTTTCGCTCTATTAATGAAAAAAGAGATTTTGTCGAAAAAACAGAAATTCCGATTTGAAACTTTTGTGAAACGTTTCTTTTTACGGTCTTATGAATCCTATTGAAACTGGGCACCATCGAAGTCTCAGAAGTATTTGTTTTTTTTTTTTTAAATTTTTAAACCTTTTTTATTTTGGACAAAAACAAGGGTCCATTCAACGCCTTCTGGTGACCAAATGGTTCAAGTTTTCGATAAAAAAAAATTTGAAAGAGCATAGATGACAGAAAAAAAATCTTATAAACCAATATTTCCAATTCAATTATCGCCGCTTTAAAAAAATTCCATTTTATTTTTTTTTGTGTTTTTTCTTGCTCTAGCTCGCTAAAAATAGTTTATTGAAAATTGCCATATGGTATTATATGCTTTAGAAGAAAAACTTGCACTGCCTAACAATAAAATGTATTATAAATCCCTACTTCTTTAAGTTTTGGAGTATTTCTTTTTTCTAAACTACTACTTTTTACTTTCGTAAAAAAACTTAAAAAGTTTTTAAAATTTTTAATTTTTTAAAATTGAACTTAATTCTACCCTTTGTACCTTTACTTTCAAGCCGAATTTAGCCAAAGTTATTTAGTTTTTCATAAAATACAAAGCAGGTTCAGAAACTTCATTCCATTTTGTACAGCTTTCTTAAATCAGACTTAAAAAAAAACGACATATATTTGCACATATTTTTCTTGTAATTGGAAAAAAGCTCGGGGGCAACCCAGTGGCGGCTCGCCAGGGGGCACGGGTGAAGTGCCGCTTCACCTACATTTTCCAATCAATTTACTTAAAAATAAAAACATTTTTAAAATATTAAGTATTTTGTAATCTACATTTCTATTATAAAAATGTAGTATGTTTCATATAAATTCACATTATTTAATTAATTATACCATTGTTTTCTATCAAAACTAGTGCGTTATGTACTCAAAAAATAATAATGACTTGAACACGTAGCGCGCTGAACACCTTTTCAGAAGAGCTACTCGTTGAGGAATCATAATCAGCAGTAACAAATTCCGCTTCAGGCTTCTCCTGCACGCTTAGATTTGTTTACGGCAGTTGCTATGGCAACGTAATGGTGAATATCCGAAAGCCAAATAGAGATGGGAGCGGCGTAAAATTGAGGCTGCAGGCGCTTGTTTGCTGGTTATAGAATTCACGTAAATTAATGCGTTCGGATCATCGGAGGCGAGAGCAGTTTTGCATCGATCGAAACGAATGGAAATTAGCTTTAAGATATAGGTATATAACTGTTTTTTAAGAACGAGAAAATATATTAAAAATCTCATAAATTTATATTATGTCCCCTAAGTATTAAAAAACGCTCCAAAGCTATGGATAATTAACATCATAAAAAGGTAAAAAAATAGGCATTTTGGGCGTGGCACCCCGAAAATTTTTTGCCAGCGGCGTTATTTTTACCTGCGGAACTATGCACCTAGCTACGCTGCGCTTCGCTTATTTTTAAATCCACGAGCTACCACTGGGGCAACCACAAGGGCATAGCATCAAGCTGCCTTGAATTTAAATCATATACGGCGTGGTTATAACCGCTATCAAAACTAATGAGGATATATTTACGTAAATTTTATTTCATTTTAGGACCTTAGCGATATTTTTGGGTATTTTTGAAGTAACTTTAACCTTAGTAAATATAATATTAAAATATACTAGAAGGTCCAGTAGGTTTAGACAATAAAAAACACTGAAACAGAAAAATACCTACATCTATCTAAACGAAGCGTCTTTTCAATGTTTTACAAACAGGGTCTTAAAACACATTATTTTTCTATTATATTGTTTAAGTTATTGGTAATTATTTAAGTTTATTTGGAAATATATTAACAAAATTTGATATGGAAACTGCAGAACAACATAAGTAAAATTAAAACATTAATTCAATGTTTTATTTTTATTTCATAGTAGCTGTTTTGAAGGGTTGTTTTATTCGTGATTAAAATGTCTGATATATTTAAAACGTTTTTCTTTGGTAGGGAAAATTTATGTTTCCGTTATCAACCGTTTTTGCAACTTATGGTGTTTTTGGTAGAACATTATCTAAAGATATTTTTGAGAAATAAAATAGCTGCCGCTTTTTGTCGTTTTATGAGATATCGACATTTTTATGTTGGTATTCATCAGTAATAATTTTTGCTACAATAAGATACATCGTACAGTAAAAATAGAAAAAACATTATTATTCAAGATTTTTTTGCTTAAATAAATTAAAAACCTACAGTTTAAAATACTAAAAGTCTCCATTCCTTAGTCATCGATGTCTGTCATTTCTAACCTCCCAAATGTCATCGGGAAAAGGTTTTTCTTGTCTAGGTTTTATGCAGCTCTCAATTTGGAGATTATTTTACCCCCAATGACTTAGACAGGTCATGTGCTACACAAAACGACATTAGCTCCGTGAAGCACCTGACCCGTCAACGACATTGGAGGTTAACATAACCTAAAAAAATTTTTTTTTACAGAACCGCAAAGAGTCACAACCATTCAGAGGTTAGAGATTTTTCATTTATGGTTTGAAAATAAAGGAAATTCAATTGAAAAAAGTTCCCAAGTTTACAATGGAATTGCCATTAGAATACATATTCGAGGCGAAATCTATCAACAATCCGCTAAAACAAAATAATTGAAATTTGCGACCAATTAACAAAACGATGGAAAAAAAGCTAATCGTTCCAAAAATACATTTATGAAATCGAATAATGTGTGGTTACTAAGTGAGGTAATTTTTTCTCCACAAATGAATATACTACAAACCCCGGGTATATCTTTTGGAAGGCCAGAAAAATCATTTACAGAAAGCAGTAATAAATCAAAACGAAGAAAAATTCGAGAACTGGCAGATACTTACGACAAAAATCATTTGAAAGGTGCGTTGAACTTAATTTTAAAGAATAACAAAAAAGTATGACCTAAATTTAATTAAAACAGGTCGTGAAACTACACCAACCCGATCAGCTAAAATAATGAACACTTCGAATAATCATAACAAAAAAACCTATCAAAGCATATGATGAAGCTCTTGGCCTGATAATCGATACTAGGATGTTCAAGCGTGATTAAGAAACAATTAGAAGACACGCTCCCTCTTCTAAAAAAATTTTGGAAGCAAAGGTTCAACTACAGGCGCTTTTGGACCATACTGTTTCGCGAATTATTTTATCTCAAAAAGATGTATTTGAAAATGTCGATACTGGCCTTATAATGACTTCGATACACAACTGGGGACTTTTACAGAAAATGCTTCAGACTCTGATATATTTCTCACATCACTCGTACCCCTACAATTATTTTCAGTCAGTGAAGTTGATCCAAATATAAAAAAAATATTTTGGCAAAACCCTCGGCCATCCTCCACTAGATATTGTAGGCCAATTCATGTTTTTTTTTTAAAAGAAACTGCACCTTTGACTTTGTATGATTCCAATTCAGTGAAGAAAGAAATTGAGGAGTTACATTTGACCGAATGTAGATGTGAGAATAAAATATTTTTAGTGAAACATGATTTAAAGATAACAATGATAAATGGCAAAATTACTGGTGTTTTGACAGAAACGAGTTCAAATCAAGCATGTAATATTTGCGGAGCTACTCCGAAAATAATGAACGACATCGAAAAAGTTAAAAAGACGCCAATAAAGGAATCATCTCTATATTACGGTTTATCCACTCTTCACGCATGGATAAAATTTATGGAATATTTCATACACTTATCTTACCGATTGGACTTCAAAAAATGGCAGGCTAGGTCAGAAGGGGAAAAGGAAAATGTTAAAGAAAGAAATTCAAATCAAAGCGAAGTGAGATTGAATATAGATAAAGTAAAGCGAGGGGGGAGTTGAACTAGCAATGACGGGAATACGGCAAGAAGATTTTTTGCCGAACCATCAGTAACAGGTACCATCTTAAATATCGACTAAGAGTGTGTAAAGCGTTGTGCGTGCATTTTGCAAGCTATGTCATCGGGATTTGTTGACATCAAAATATCCGTGGTATTACATGCCGAGCAGTATTCACAAGGTTTTGATTCATGGTGCATCCATAATTTCTGCCGCAGCCCTACCAATAGACATGATGTCAGAAGAGGCACAAGAGTCTCGCAACAAAAAACTACCGGGAACATTTTATTCGAAAAACAGCCAGAAACCAGGATCTGTTAAATAGATTTTTGGTATCTTTTGATCTACTAATCTCGGGTTTAAGGAAAATGCCGAAGAAAAATAAACAAATGTTTTTACCTGAAACAATAAAATTATTTAAAGAACATTTACCATCTATGGCTCCTAAATATATTGATTCCTCCGATTCTGAAGATGAAATCAATGTTTTATATTGAGTTTTTGTTTGTTTTTTAATAATTACTTCATCTAATAATACATATTCGTAATATACTTTTAAATATTTTACATTTATATCTTGTTGTTAATTTAAGACACAAATAGCTTGTGATTTACTAACTAAAGTTTATTTTTAAGCGTAATCTACCTAATCTCTACCAAGTAAACACAAAATATTTTTAATCACAGTTATAACTCAGTTTTGGCCAAAAATGATCTCCGAGAAACCACTGTAGAATGGCGTGGTAAAATTTAGATATTTTTAGGAAGATAGCCACAGTTTAGGGTGCAATACGTTCCCCAATTTTGTAGATTTGCTGTCATTCCCAATTTATGAAGCATGTCGTTATTCGTTTGATAGAAATGCTACCCGATTATCTTTTTATATCAATTGGAGCTGCGAAATGCTTGCTGAAAATGGGATATGCATGGACAGATGCATTTTGCGTATATAGGCCGGGATTGTTTGATACTGGCAGATTTTCAGTGTACGGGTGCAGCTTTTCTAAATTTTGTGTGCTTTGTGTTAGTTAAGATTTAACGTAGGAAATGTAACAGTATATACGAATTTCTTTATTGTACGGTTCGGATAAGTCGCAAAGCCTATAATAGGTTATACAAGGGCAGTAGGTATATACCGGGTGTAATCAATATTGCTTTCCGGCTGCCATTTTGTTATTTTTTAGCCGATTGAAACGAAATTTGGTAGGTGTCTTGGGTTATTAGAATGACAATTTTTTATGTACTTGACAGATTTGTGCGACTTCCGGTTTGAGCGGAAGTGACTGCGATTTCCTTTTTATGCTGTGAAGTCCCTTAAATTACTCTGACATGCTTGAATAAGCTATAAAAAGTAAAATCGAAAATTTTTTATTGTTAATTTGTGTTACAGGATGGCTCAAAATTGACAGAATCGCTTTTTTTCGAAATGACTCGAAATTTTAAAATGGAATTATGTCATTTTCCTACTACAGCTAAATACATTTCTTCTATATAAAAGTGAAAATAAAGACTTAATTAAAAATAAATAAATAAACACCAAGTCTCGTAACACAAATCGAAATAACTATTCTCCAAGTTCAGCCATTACTCAGGTTTTCCAAATATCCTTAGTTGACTTCATGGCATTTTCTCACGCGAAAAACGTTTTCCACTACATTATTTTGAAGCTGTTCAATAGTTAAACTAGCAAATCCTTCTTGAATACAATCTTGTAATATTTCTGTGTCTTTAATTGTACCCACAAAAAAAGTCGAGTGGTGTCAGGTCCGGTGAACGGGGATGCCACGGCACTTGTCCATTATTTGCGATAAAACGTTGTCCAAACCTTTGCTGCAAATGATTGATCACTATTCGCGCATTATGGGGTGAAGCACCATCCTGCTGAAAATAAATGTTTTGTTATTCTGCCAAAAGTAGGCCTTCTAAAATTTCTCGAGAAATTTCTCTAAGATTTCAAGATATCGCTCGCCTGTTAAATGTTCTTGAAAAAAGATCGAGCCAATAATACGCCGGTCTAGTATCCCAGCCCAAACATTCACACCAAACCTCTCCTGATCCAGTATATGGTGTTTTGCCTATTGAACGTGCCATTGTTGTTAAACCGAGACTCATCTGAATACAATATTGAAAGTGCCAAATTATTATTCTCATTAGTATTCTGTAAAAACCAGCTACAGTAGTCCAATCTTCTTTGAAAGTCGCCGACATAAAGGTGTTGCTGTAATTGATATTTGGCTGCCCGTTTTTTATTTGTTTTGGTTTAGACTCATAGAAAACTTGATACCTTGAAAGTTTTGAAAATGATATCGTAATCAAACTTAACTATTATAACAATTTTTAAACTTACCAAAAATTATTAAATACAGTTTTCACAGTTCCATGTATCTTTTACTGGCGTAATTTATTTAAAAAAAAAATTGACAGATGTCAAAAAACTATTTTTTTTTCGTCGTTTCTAAACTACTTAAAATTTTTAAAGGCGGTTTTGATAGTTCCATGTAACTTTTAATGGTGTAATTTATTAAAGAAAAAATATTTGACAGCTGTCAAAAACACTGTCTTTCTCGTTACTTCTAAACTACTTAAAAATTTTCAAATACGGTTTTCACAGTTACATTTTTAGTGAGGTAATTTATTAAAAAAATATTTTGAATGCTTAAAAAATTTAAATGCGGTTTCCATAGTTTGAAATCTGTAAAAAAAACTGACTTCCCCGTAACTTTTAAACTGCTTAAAATTTTTAAATACGGGTTACACCGTTCCATGTAACTTTTAGTGTTATAATTTATTAAACTTAAAATGAGAGTTTATAATCAATTCAAAGCCGTACGGTTATGGTCTACAAAAAATATAAAAGAGAACATAAACAGGTAGACTTTTTTACTTCACTTCAAAAAAGACCTAACCTGAGCTAAACAAAACGCAATCCGGTTTTTAAAACACAACTATACAAACTTATAAGTAGCAGTAGTAGGATTAGGTGGAAAATGGGTGATTTCACCAGCCTCCATTTTACTGACTCTGAAAGAAGATATATTTCTATACAAATAAACTTTTGAACTTAAATTATGCATTTTTTACTATGTACCTCGATTGCTGAATTTCTCCATTATATTCCAAAGATTTGTCCTGAAAATATAACTGAATTAGATACCGAATGGAGAATACTTAGAAATACCAACCCACTTTTTATTGAAGTTCCCGACAGTAATACATTTTAAGTTAGACAATATCGCATTGAGAACAATGAAGATCCAATTACTGAAGAGGAAGCAAATCATTATAGTTAATCAGTTAATTCACTATGCTTACTCTAAAAATTTCTAATTTAGAGAAATCTACTGTTTTTCTACCGTTTTTACGCGAGTCATATGCTGTTTTTAAGTAACACGAGGTTGGCAACAAAATTCACACAAATGGCCGAGTCTCCCGTGAGATCCGGCCGAAACTGAATCTTTAATTATAGGCCGGATCCGGTTTAGGAGGCAGGTCGAGTATAAGCACACATTTTGTGTTTACATGATATTAGAACGGTTTTATGAAAAATAATCTGGAAAAGTGATCAGCTTATTCACTCAAAGACATGTATTAGCTTCTGTCTTTTATGTATATTAATGGTTTAAAGGTCCTTATGTGAAGAAAAAAAAAGGTGAACGTGAGCCGACAGACTGAGAATGTTAGTCGAAAGCGATCTGCTACGTTTATTGGATATTATGCACGTTATACAGACATAGTTTGTTGTTTCATTACTTCCGCACGTGTACACAGTTAATAAGTTCACTTTTAACTGATTTCGATATGTTGTTTTTTTTTAAAAAGCCCTGTATTAAAAAAAATGAATTTTAATGGCGCCAATGTAATTTTTTTAAATATTTTTGGAGAGAAATTCTTCGTGAAAGTATTTTTTTAGGTGATTTATTTTCTCGTTAATCCTCGTTAATGACAAATTAGTTTATAATAGTATTCTGTTTCAGCACCAGGAGACCGCCCTAGACCTATCCCCAATAGACCTCGAGATGGTCCTCCAAGGAGAGCTCAACTTGTTAGAAATAGAGGTGCACGATTAAGGGCAAATGGTAAGATATTGATTCTATTTGCTTTTTTAAAGTCTTATGTACAGATGCATTTTTTCAGTGCTAAAAGTATGAAAAGGATTACGTTTACGTCGGGCCTGACAAATGCTGTCTTTTACATCAAATCAGCATCAATAGGTATTTGGTGCAAATGATATTTTGAAATAAATAAGACTATTTTTACAAGTCTATTGAGCTCATCCTGGATGTCCGAAAGTAGAAATCGATCTTTTATGTGATTACGTTCTCCATATCCTGAGTGGGATTACTTTCAAAAAAAATGTTTTTAGACTTGTTTCTCGACAATTGCACATATAACTTTTTCCTCTCTACTAGCTAGGCTATATAGATTCTGTATGTACCTTTTTCAGCTTCATCATTAAATTTATATGTTCGAAGATACGATGATCCTAAAGTGTCTCTATTGGTTGAAGAATGCGATTTTTTTATTGATAGAAATTAGTTTAAATTTTTGCGTTCTCGTGCATCCGTTTTTCGATGATACGATATGTTCCGGTAGTTTTCTACGTCATGACTCGTTTCATTTATTATTTGTAATGCGATATAGGCAATAAAATCGAAATCATGCTGTCTGCTCTATAATTAAAAAAATTACTTTATACTAAAGTAAGTTGTTTTCTGGAGATATGGGCTTAAAATTATCGAATTTACTTCCTTCAAACTTAATTAAAATATATCGATAAATTAAATTCGTTCCTTGAATCATATTGTAAGAGGCATTTGCGTTTTTTTAAATAAATTACAAAATAACAATAAATAAAATTGAGGGAGGATAAAGTTCAAAGAAAATGGACGTTAAACAAGTTAGCCAATCAGAAAAAAGTCGGATGATCGTACCGTCGGAAGTCCTAACACTGGAACCTGTGGTGGAAGATAGATCAAAATACAAGAGTTCTAACCACACTACACCACAACTTGTTACGTTCTGGAAGCGCGTTTCGCTAACCAAGTTAACATCATCAGCAGATGATATAAACTTAATAAAGTTTATATCATCTGCTGATGATGCTAACTTGGTTAGCGAAACGCGCTTCCAGAACGTAACAAGTTGTGCTGTAGTGTGGTTAGAACTCTTGTATTTTGATGTACCGTCGGAAATTGGACTCCTGCTTTATTTGAGTTTGAAATATATGCTTAGCGCAGAGTCCTCACATATTTCTTTTCAAAATTAAAATGTTGAATTCAGAAAGAACCATCCATTGGAAAGTCATTTAGGAAATGAAAATAGGGAAGAGCATTGAAGAGAATATCTAATATCTATCAGCTACTCAAATATTCGAAAAATTCGTATTTGATTTTTAATGTCGTCCTAAATTCTTGTAATTGAAATATGTTTTAGTGTCCGAAAATCATATAATATTTACAAATTCTTATTAACAAAGTCGATTTAGTTGAGAATAAATAAACTTACTAGAACTTTTGGATAAATTAGAAGAAAAATAATATGACATATTAAAATAATAAGTTTTCGAGGAGGGAGAACATGGATGATGTCATTAGTGATATGAGGGGTGCCAAATACAAATTGGCGACAGTAAAGTTGTTATTTGAATCCAAAAAATTAAGGAATTTAAATCTAACCAGCTTTGTAATCAGCTTGAAAAAGGTTTTAAGTAATGAAATCAGTCTATAATTAGAAGAATATCTGGATATCCTCCCTTATGTAAGGATGACCGCTCTAGACCTCTCCCTTTTGAAAGAAATATATATTCTTTTGAAAGAAATATATATTCTGGCAAAGCGCGCACTGTTTTTTTATACGCTCTGTCCTTCCTTATGGTTTGTTTGTAAAAAATAAAATTCTTTCCAGCGCATCACGGCACTTCTGAACGCTGCTTAACTTTGGAAACAAATTACCACTTTTCCTCTTCACTTTTCTAAACCTTATTTATCATTTGCTTTCGTTAAATGTTACGTTGATGCATTTACCATGATTTCGTCGACTCAAGTGTTAACAGTGGGATATGAATATACGTTATGTCAATTAAAAATTGTGTGTGAATATTACCTCCAAATATTAAAATATAAATGTCAGATTTTTATACAAAACTTTTTATATTAACTCACAACTTTTCCTCACTTGGCCATTTTAATAGAAAAGGCAAGTTAATTTTCCTGCACCCTAGTGTAGATGTATTTCAAAATGATCAACCCTAAAGCTACCGCTATATTTAAAATATAATAAAATTGTATGTATCTCTATTTTAAATAGTAAGGGTAACATATACAAATAATGCCTCCTACTTTAATACTTGTAAAATTCGTTTGTAATGGAAACCGGCTGCAGTTTAACTTCTCTAATTGAGCCCCTCGACCAAATTAAAGATGTGTGTTTGTTACTCTCCTTTTCTTTACGAAGGTAAAGTTAAATGATCCTAATATAGTCATAATATTTTTAATTAATATAATTTAATAAAATATGTCCGTTTTTAAGAAATCTAACTGGCATAATTAGAATTTTAAAATGTGTTCGTCAAGTTTGGTTAAACAAATTTGCTTCGAAAGGAGTAGTGTATTAATTCGCGTAGTGATTCAAACAAGCAAAAACCCAGAAAGCGTAAACAGCAATCGATCGCATCAACATGGTGGTGGCGGAATAGTGTCTATACACCAGTTTCTCGTTTTAATGATGTCAAAAGTCAAGTGGCTAATTTATTAATTCAATATTCAAACAATATTGCTCATTTAATTTCCCAGATTTTTACCTCCGGATTTAATAAAAAGGTTTAAAAACTAGACCAGGTCTAATTACCATTGTGATTAAAACTTCAAGTTTACCAGTTATCTTTTGCGTATGTCACTGTAATTGTGAAAATTTAAAAAAATATTTGTTCCATCGTTGCATACGCAATCTTAAACCCATAATTGTCAAGTTGGACCTGGTCTAAATTTAAACTTTTTTAGATGGAGCTCTGCATTGAATAGTTTACTACAATTGATTGGTTCCTGCGAAATTTTGTTTATTTTTGTTGTTTAAAGTTAGGAAAGGTAGTGATTTAGGAGTAGCTATTATTATAAACTAAATCCATTAAAACAGACAGCAATGCATGTATGGAGCAAATCACACCGGATTTCAACCTCCACGTTTCTTGATGAATTTGCAAAGTTTGTCAAAATTTCTAGAATTAAAACTTCGTTCTTAAGAACGTTAGTGAAATAAAAACGTTTTTACATGTTTTGAAGTTCAAGGTAAAAAATACCGAAATCAAGCGCAATGCGCTTTGGATTATAGAGCATGGTCTGCGAGACCAGAAATAGAATTTGTATTTAACGTCTGTAAAATTCGCGGAAAGTTAAACATTCAAATGGACAAATCCGACATTTCTGCTATCGACCAGTCCTATTTTTCCTCCTATTCCACTACTTTTTTCTCCTCCTCGATTCACGCATAACTGGTTATAACTTCCTTGGTAAGGATAGAATTGGTGGAGGGGCGGGGTAAGCGTCTATATTAAAGCCTCTTTAAGTTCTCATATAAATTATATATATTATTTAATTTACTTTTCCAATCGCCCAATCATTGAAACATTTATTTATATAAAATTTAAAATTGGTCAGACGAATCTTGTGCTTGGTAATTTTTTTATAAAAAAGTCGGTACGTAAGCTAGAATTCGCCGAGATAAACACTGTTTTCATATTATATATATATATATATATATATATATATATATATATATATATATATATATATATATATATATATATATATATATATATTATATATATATATATATATATATATATATATTATATATATATATATATATATATATATATATATATATATATATATATATATATATATATATATATATATATATATATATATATATATATATATATATATATATATATATATATATATATATATATATATATATATATATATATATATATATATATATATATATATATATATATATATATATATATATATATATATATATATATATATATATATATATATATATATATATATATATATATATATATATATATATATATATATATATATATATATATATATATATATATATATATATATATATATATATATATATATATATATATATATATATATATATATATATATATATATATATATATATATATATATATATATATATATATATATATATATATATATATATATATATATATATATATATATATATATATATATATATATATATATATATATATATATATATATATATATATATATATATATATATATATATATATATATATATATATATATATATATATATATATATATATATATATATATATATATATATATATATATATATATATATATATATATATATATATATATATATATATATATATATATATATATATATATATATATATATATATATATATATATATATATATATATATATATATATATATATATATATATATATATATATATATATATATATATATATATATATATATATATATATATATATATATATATATATATATATATATATATATATATATATATATATATATATATATTTGGAATTTGAAACATTAATATTGTAAGGTACGAAGCTCATTTTGTCATAAAATATATTTTTGTAGTACTTTCGATTTAGCCGGAAGAGCCAATGATCCTGAAAATTTAAATGAATTGACCCACATTTTCTTGAACTTTTCGTAAAATTTCCTACAATTTCATTTTTCACACCATACGTCGTCAAATATCAACAATTTCCATGGAAACTGCAGTTGAAAATCTGAAAATGTTGACCTTTAATTATGTTTTTCTAAAAAACAAATGAAACTTAGAAATCAATACACAATACGATATGCCTTGGACATATTACACAATACGATATGCCTTGGACCATTAACTTATAGACAGAACCTGATAGAAATAATTTTATTTTCTCAAAATTTTAGTATCGGCAAATTGATTTTTAACTGGATTTTTTGAGAAAACGCTTCAAGATAGAGAAACGAAACTTTCACTTCCCGATCTTCCTTTTTGCTAACTTTTTATTTCTATACAAGATCTCAAAAGGTTGTATTTTCAAAAATCACCTATGGTACTTTTTCATTTTGCGTTATTAACAAAAAAAGTATTACATTACCTCATTTTTTTCCTTAATATTAATAAATCAGCCAGATTCTATTTTTCAAATTAATTTTTATTTTTGTTCCTCTTTTTCGAGCATCAAATACCTACCTAAACACACCTATTTTTATAAAAAACAAATTAACATATGGTCGGGAACAACAAAATATATGTTTCTAAAGCAATAACAGCTTAATGGAGGTTCTAAACAAATAATATCCAGTAGGCTAGGGAGGTATCCATCATCATTGTTTAAGAATATCCTTTTCTGTCACTTAAAGGTTCGTTCAATTTTTGTAGTGCATACATAATTTTGTTTTTATTTAAAAAATATAAGAAACATGCATAATAATACATTTGATCGTGATCATCAAGTTAATATGATTTTAATTTATGGTGAGTGCAACCAAAATAGAGAAAAAGCCAAAAGATCTTTTATCGACAAAGATATCCGGACCGTGTTCAATCAAGGGATAAATATTTTCCATGGTTGGTACAATACTTTAAAAATGGCGAAAGGCGCGATATTAAATCATCAAGCGGGAACATTTCATTATAAGCGAAGAAGCTGAAATTAATGAAGTGGCTTACGTTAATTTTGATACGACTATATTTACGTCAGGTTGATGAAGAATGAGGGGTTAGTCGAGAAAGTGTATAAAAAATATCGTTTTAAATCCCATAAATATCATATTCACCAGCACCTAGGACACAATGGCTTTAAAACACGAATGAATTATTGTGTTTAGTTTCTTCGGATGAATAACGAAAATTATTAGTATTATTTAGTGAATAGTCTAGGTTCACTAACCTAGGTATGTTCCACCGAAATTATTTGCGATATTGGGCAATAGAAAATCAACATGCCTTTAGGGTAAATGAATTTCAAGAACGATTTGGACTAAACGTTTGCATGAGTGTCTTGGGCACTAGAATTATTGGACCAGTGTTTTTTCGCGAACCATTTACTGGTGCATAATAATTTCAAATATTACATACGGACATAAAACAGTTAAGCGACCTTCTATAAAATATTTTTTAGTAAGTTTACTTTCAACAACATGATGCTCCGGCCCATAATTCCCGTATTAGTGTCTATTTCAATTTAAATCGCACATGGCCGGCCCAGTCTCCAGATCTCAGGCTCTTAGATTTTTTTATTGGGACCATATTTAGGGTGTTGTGTATCTGCAGAGTACTCCAGAAAATATCGAAGATCTAAAAAATAGAATAAGACGTGTTGTTAGAATGCTATCTGAACAACAAAAACAAAACGCCACAAAAATTGTAAAAAAATGTACAAGGTGTTTTCGGCATATTCGAAATAGCGGCCATTTCGAATATGTTAATTACGACTTGCTTTTATTTTGTTACCAACTTTCTTTGTTTTTTCTAGCTATTATGTGTATTTTTTTGTAAATTATTAAAATTAAAAAAAAGTTATGTCTATCACGGCGGTATGTCTAGGAAAACAAACATCTCCAGATGTTCAATTGCAGTTTCCATGAAAACCGTTGACATCAATTTGTAGGGAATTTATAATCTCAAAGTCACTGGCTCTTCCAGCTAGGTCTTCCGGCGAAATCTGAAGCACTACAAAAATATATTTTATGCTAAAATGAGCTCCTTACCTAACTTTATTAATGTTCCAAATTTCAAAAAGATATCTCAAACCATATGGCTGGGAAACGATTTCATTGTCACCCGGTATATATGTTTTTTTTGTTTGTATTATTATTATTATTAAATACGGATGTTGCTTTTTTGCTGGAACTAAACAGTAGAAAAAAGAATTCCTCACCCCAAAGATGAAATCACTGAACTTATGTGCCATTCAAGAGCTTCAAAAGAACATAGATGGGCCTTTGAATTGTCTCGATGAAGTAGATTTTACTAGTCATCATCATTCAAACAGGAATTTGTGAAATGCAGGACAGAAGCATCGGAGCTAAAAAATATTCTAGAGAGTAATTCCAGTAAATCAGATAAACGAATGGGCCAAGACAACAGTTTAACATTTAACAAACGGCGTATTGGGGCATCCTTAGACTTTAAAGCTATTAAATTGGGCCACCTACCTGTCGTGGTGAAGGATTATTATACTTTCTAACTGACCGTCTAATATCCTCAGTGCAATATCCATTCCCTCTTAAAGCTTGAGTCAGTTTCTCTATTTCTCATTGTAAAGAATTTTGGTTGGGTTCTCTAAACTTAATTAACTACAGTCGTGAAACCTTCCGTTCCGAGTTGTCTTATACATTTATATTTTGTTTTTTTCTGTTTTACTAGCAATATTCTAATGTATAGTTTGTTTTTTCATATTCTATGTTATCTTAGATGTCATATTTTCATACGTGTTTTTATTGGAAAAAATGGGGTAATATCCTCAGTTTTGTAGAAAAGAAATAAAAACAGGAATATTTAAGTTCAGTCGACGAGATAGAAAAGTGTGCACTGGTTGTGAATAATCCAACATTTGTATACAATCTATTACTCTCGAGGTTCTTAAGCTGCAATATTTAAATATGAATGCAAATGAAGCCTGACGATCGAAAGCAACCAACATCGAGAACCTTTGATAAATAACATACAGCTCGTGCTGAAAATTTTCGAGAACTCGCAGTCAAGAAAAATAGCTGTGAAAAATTTTTGTTAGGCTTATTTTTAAATCAGATATTAACACTAAAGTGTTTAAAAAGATCATATAATTCAAATATCGTTTACCGATGAAAAAATATTTAGGTACTTGATGGCAGCCCAAGAACCTTCACATTAGCAGAGTTTATTGAAATAACAACAAAAATGTAACAAACCGGCAAGAAAACCTTTTAATTGGCAGACAACAT
Organism: Kuschelorhynchus macadamiae; assembly: GCA_030620095.1. Classification (NCBI taxonomy): domain Eukaryota; kingdom Metazoa; phylum Arthropoda; class Insecta; order Coleoptera; family Curculionidae; genus Kuschelorhynchus; species Kuschelorhynchus macadamiae. Next base: position 273,267 of record JAUTXW010004103.1, read on the forward strand.
TTTTCGGCATTTGTAATGACATCTTTTGGCGTGTTCATTCGAGTAAAATCACATATTTTCTTTGTGAAAAATAAAATTAACTCCTGGGTTTAACAGAGAGATGTTATCAAAATTAAAGAAATAAGTAATATTTATTTATTATTATTTTATTAATATACAAGGAGCACATTCAATTATTTACTTGAGAATTGTGCTGATTTTATTGAATCCCGGAACTAGTCACCTGACAGCCCGGGCCTAAACACAGTTGACTATAGTATTTTTAAAACAGTAACGGGCCCAATGCTAGGGTCACAAAAGGTTGACAACAGTAGTTCCAAGATACTATTGTTGCATACATACAGCAATGGCGTAGAACACTACAGAAAGTGGTAAACAATGAGAGAGGTCATATTAATAGGTCATTTTTGTAAATCTTTGAATTCAATATATTTTTCGTTTTTTTTTTTAATCTGAGTCAGTTGATATTAATAAGGCAAATGTTGACTTATGAAACAAAAGTCGATTACGACGTAATAAAAACCTTTATTGCCAATGTTCAGAAAGATTACCTTTTTCTAGAAGATCCCAAGTAATACTGCCTAATTTCCTAAAAGTAAAAAATTAAATTATATTTATTGACCTCAAACGAAGAGTTTTAAAACCCTCCATGTAAAGGCCGCTAATGTGTTGCATTACTAGTAGGAAGAATGCTTGAAATTACGTGAAAACAAGGAAAAAAAGTACACGTTTTTACTACACTATTAATGGAACAGTTTTCCACTTATTTTCTTTTAAATAGTTTTAATATTGTAAAAATAATTTTAGCTCCAATTGAAGATGAAAATGAATCAGAATCAGAAAATGAACAAGAAAAGCCAGACATAGAACTACCGGATAACAAAATTGGAGCTAAGAAGAGGGCAAAGCTAGAAGCCAAGGCTGAGAAGAAAGCTGCACGGGAAGCGGAAGAACAATTAAGGGCTGAAAGGTACTTAAATTAAGTCACTCTGCTAGCTGTATAAACGACTTAGCCCGACAATAATTTGTTTATCAGGCAATTATATTTTTGTTTTACTTGCAATTTCAATTGAGCATTTTCTTTTACATTTGCGAAAACCGATCGAAAATCTGCAAATTAATCTATTCGCGCGCTATACGAGCACCACTCTGGAATTCAAATTACAATTCGAACCCAAAGCAAACCTGCTACATCCGTCTTATCGATGAAGGTCTTTCTACTTGAGAGCAAAATATTTTATTCAAACATCAAAATTATATGTGTACCTAAATATTCCATTTATTTTACACAACGCTTTTTCATAAGTAAAAAAGAAATAGTAACGCCTACTTGACAAACACTTGGTATTATATAAAATATAATTCAAAATAAGCGAGAATGAAACATTCGTAAGAAATTCCTTTTGACTCTGACAATTCTTAAAAGCTAAAAAATCGTTTGAAGAGATTTAAATAAGAAGAAAGCAAATATGTCATACTGAAAACGATATATATCTGAGCCCGTCTTAGTTTGTTAAATATGAACTCAAAAAAAATGTTTGGCAGTTGAAACTTAACAAATTAAACACTGCAATATACATTTTATAAAAGTATCTAATAATTACTAAATAGAATACATATTTTTTGCATTATTTTGGTTTGGTTTTTAAAAAGTTTTGGGAAATAAAAATAATTCCTTCCACATAAAACCAAAATAGGAAAGTAATTTTCATTCCCTTTTCCTTTATGTATCAAGGACACATGATTATTGAAAATGGCTAATATAAAAAAGACAATTCCTAAATTGTGAATTATATAATTCGAACACAAATTTTTAAAAATTCCATACAACTGCTATTTATAGTATAATCATGAACATAGTACAATCATGAACAAAGTACAATTATGAAGAATCACTTTTCTTTCACTACCCAAATCCTAAAAACCTTAACTTATTTATAACAATGTGCCAAAATATTACCATTATTCGTGCACCATATAACACGACCATGTAGAAGTCAAATCTTAAGTGTCTCCTACAGAACTGATAGAGGTTTATCATATTTTCTCGCATACGCAAATAAACTGGTCAATACTCGAAGCATACCCCCTCGGTTTTTACCCCATTTTCAAGTTGTATACCATAAAGTATTATATTTTTTGGAATGACTGGTTAACCGGCTTTCAATCGATGTTTCATTTGAATGTGTAGTAACAGATACAACTAAGACGCACAGCATAGGTATATCCGAGACCGATATCCAGCAGTCGATGAAAAAGCTGTTGATGAACAGATGATAGGGATATACAGGGCACAAAATAAAGTGATGCAAAATGACCTAAAATCTTTGATGATCCCATTTTAGTTAAAAAAGTGCGGTTTGATTCTTCATTCGATTTTTACAGTCTAGGATGAAAATGCAAAAATGTAATTTCACCAATTTTTGAAATTTCCATTTCTCTCCAGTGATACGATTTTTTTGCTGAAAATTAATTTTTTTTAAACAAGACTGTATTTTTTCTTACGTTTACCACATTTCAAGTGCCCGCAAGAAATGTAAAATACATGTTGGCGTTAAACAGGAATGTCCCCAAAAATTGTAGACAGTCATTGAAAGCAAAACTTCCGTTTTCTTCACACACTTTTGCCGAGACTAAAATTCACTTGGAACATTATATAAAATAAACATAATAGGGCATGCTATTTATAATTTTCTTGTTTAAGGTGCATTAATCTCGACAGTTTCGGAATTTCTTAGCCATCAGTTTATAGGAGATACTCGGAGAAAAATCGGTCTTTGTTATTTTTTTACGTGAGTGGTCCTAAAACATTTAAACTGTTTATTGAAACAACATTACTTGAATATACAGGCTGCTTATCATCTAACGAATGTTTCGATAGATAATTATTCCATTGTATTCAGTAGCAACATTTAAGTTTTATATAAAAACCACAAACAAATCACTAAAATAACAATAAAGGGAAACAACAGAATTGTAGTGATTTATACCATTTCCCATTGACTATTAAAGATCAACTGAACTAGGCGAGGTTAGACGCTTAATGAACTCAGAGAAATAGCTTCCCGTATATCCTTATTAACATTCACTAAATCTTCCACATTCACTATCTTATGCCACTCCAGGCTTATTCAATTGAATTCAGATATGGAGAGAAGGCAGGCCATTCTATCCCCTCAAAGTTGTTCTTCTTCCAGTGCGCCCCTTATGAGACCGCGCGTTGCCATCCACAAAAACAGAATTGTTTTCAAAGTTTATGCAACCTTTTCTAAATAATTCCCAGAAATTCTTGTAAGCAGATGGTAGGTTGCTCTTCTTCTCGCATGAAGTCCTGATGGTTTGAGATGATACTAGTTACTGCTGTTACTATGATAAGGTGCCTCGCCAACGCAGCCGGAACTCCATTTAATTGTCTGGAAGAGCCGCAACAAGTAGCTTATGTTAGTTTCTTCTCCATTAAGCCTATAAATGAAACTAGTTTAGGCGTAAAGAAAACCTCTGTATTTCAGTATTATCTTTATTACAAACGAAACCTTAACCTTATTGATGTTTTTTGAACATATAAAAAGCGATCACGTTAAACACTAGTTTTCTTGGTTTTTGCATTTGTTGTTGTAGTTACTGTTTTGAATACTTTTAGGTAAAAATGTAAAGCTATTTATTTTATTCAATTCTTATATTGCAAGTCTTGAATTAATACTCAAAACAAATTTAGAACTTCCTTGGATGGAGGTTTTTTGATATTCATGCCAAAGTGAGTTAACGACAATTGAAATTATTTTTGTCGTTTTTTCTTCTGGCCCATTTTATTAACCCATATTTTTTTTTCAGAAAAAAGAAAGCAGATTTAGAAGAAGCAGAAAGGCAAAAGCAGAAAGAAAAAGACGAGGCAGAAGAAAGGGAAAAGGAGGAAGAAGAAAGAAGGATTAAACTAGAAAGGGAACAAAGAGAACATGAAGAGTACTTACAAATGAAAGCTGCTTTCTCAGTAGAAGAAGAAGGCTATGAGGAAGGTAGGTAATCATAGAGATAAAGTTAAGGTAAATAGTTTTTTTTAAATACCCAAAGGGAAGATCTTAATCCAGGTTGAGAGGGTATCAGACTTTTAACCAATGACGTAATCACTAGTTCCATTCAAAAAATGAGTCTTATTCTGTTCCACAACAATATTTCATTTATGTACAGATAAATAAGAGGTTTGGTGTAAATAGCATAGTTGTGTATTGCATACAATCAAGGGCATTTTGGTCTTGTATTACTTCTCTGAAATTGTATTATGTGTATGCTGTTCCTTAAATTTAAATGTATTAATTTATAACGGTTTCAATGTTTTGAATTATTATTGCCGTTTTACCTTGTTAAAGTTTAGTTAACTAGTGGTGCAGATAAAAACCAAAGACTTTTTTTATCTCTTTTAACATAACATAGGAAGGTAGCAAGGTATGAGGAAAAGGTGAAAAAATCTTGTACAAGTATATTATGAAACGAATCTGAGCTTTATAAGTTTCACCCAGCAATAGAGAAAACTAAGAGATTTCCAAATAAATTATTTACTAACTTTATTATATCATTAATTTCTTTTAACATCCACTTTTTAAACGGGTCTTTACGTTGAGGAGTACGTTGAAAAACTAAAACCCATAAATTCAACTGAGAACACCTTCAGGCAGAATTTACATCATATTTCAGTATCTGACACATTTTTTTTCCTCTTGTTTCTGTGGACGATATAGAAAGCATTTTTAGGGGAATGAAGAATAAGAGTGCATCAGGTTGGGTCCAGATTTCTTTGCGGATCTTCCAGGCCCTGCCTGCAGTGGCGCTTGAAATATTGGCTGAAGCAATTAATGCCTCCTTAATCTCAGGAGTTTTTCCTCCTTGTCTGAAAAAAGCCCTAGTTCTCCCTCTTTTTAAGAGTGGGGATTGTGAGGATGCTTTTAACTTTAGGCCAATTGCACTTCTACCCACAATGACAAATGTGGTGGAAAAACTTGTTAAGGTGAGAATGATATCTTTTTTAAGTAGACATAGCATTTTAAGTCTTCAACAGTTTGGATTTCAGGCATCAAGGAGAACGAATGATGCGATCTTTGACTTCCTGGAACATCTTTATATAAATTTAAATTCTGGAGAATTGTCTGCGGCAGTGTTTTGTGATTTGTCTAAAGCTTTTGATTGCGTCGATCACGAAATACTGCTGTGGAAACTGACAGAGTACGGTTTTAGGGGAACCATGCACAATTGGCTTCGTTCATATCTCGGGGGACGTGTGCAGTCAGTTACATTTAATGGCAACAACTCGGCTGAGCGTGTCCTCAGGGATCGGTTCTTGGCCCTTTGCTGTTTCTTATTTATGTCAATGACCTCCCTCGCCTTGACATATCAGGTAAATTCACCATTTTTGCAGACGACACCACAATTCTTTGGCATGGTACAAGCTTGCAGGGTCTTGCAGATAATGTAAATGATGACTGGATTAAAATAAAACTATGGTGTGATGCTAACTTTTTAGCTTTCAATGTATCCAAGACTAATATATTTAATTTTAGATGTAATGTTGAGAATGTATGTCTGCATGATGCCCCAATTGCAATGCCTAGTTCAACAAAATTTTTGGGTTTGTCTTTGTCTTTTAAAAGTAGTACATTTTTTACATTTGCACTTTTGTATTATTTTGTAAATAATGGCCAATAAATCTTGAGAACACTGTCGATATTGTGGGTCATAATTCAAGAAGACATTCTCCAAGTTTTAGATTTTTCAGATTTCCTTTAAGGGTCTACTGCACGCTATATTACGAATCATTTGCAGGCCTTCCGCGGCTGTAGTATTGTATAAAAACTATAAAAGGTATTAATTGGCTTCAATGTGATTTTAATAGGGAAACATGTATAGTTGGGCGCTAAATCCGTATGTTTTTGAATAAATCGAATTTAGAATGATAAAATTCGAAGTAAAGTTGTCCATTTTCGACCATTTTTTTACGCAAATGCCCTCACATATAAATTTCTTTCCCGCAAAATGGCTGTTTACCGCCTTACATTGATCCTTTGTCTACATAACTGCAAAATTTGAAATGTTAAATCTTACTCATGTCTTTGTATTTCTGCAGCGCGTAAACCCTTTTGGACAGGTTTTTAACCGAAAAGTATTTTAAGTTGCCTACCCACAGCACAATTTTTCAAGTCTTGGCGTGCAGGAAGCGTCTCGAATAATAGTTATTTCGTTGCGTTCGATACACTGAAAGAACTGCGACAAAAATATATTTATGGGTAATGTACAAGTAAAATAAAAGCAAATTTCTGTTGATTAAAAATAAAAATGTGGAGAAGTATTATAATCTTGTAAAATGTAAAACAGGTGGAATTTTAAGATAGTAGTTTGTATTTGCGATTCCAACAAGATTTTGTGTTTTTCAAAAAATTGGTTTTACTTCCCTCGTAAAGGAATCTGATTGACTTCAAATTTTGGTTAAAAATTAAGGATTAAATGGTGATGCCCTAGTAACATTTTGGTAAAAATTAAATATGGCGAAAGAAAATAACGCCCTAGTAAAATGGTAAAGAAATTAATTCTAAAAAACTACTTATCCAATTTATCTCAACTTTCAAGGCGAAGGATGGCGAAACAAAATGGCAGCTTAATAAAATATTTTAAAATTCAGCCTACCTAACGGTTTGATTTGAAATTTTATGCAATAATTAATTATGGTATAGAGATGAACTGGTAAAATTGTGGTAGGAATTCAAAATGACAGAACGAAATGGCGGGCAAATAAAATCTTTGTAATCGTGAAAAAAAGTCACCAGGTTTTACATATATTCACGTTTAGGGTCCCTTGATGCCAAAAAGTATGTTTTGTTAATTCTAGCTTAAAAACTACTTACCAGATTAACTTCAAATTTTGGTCAAACATTATGGGTCATATGGTGATAACCTGGTAATATTTTGGCAAAAAATGTTGCGAAAAAAGATGGCGGCCTAGTGAAACGTTAAAAAATTATTACTAAAAAACTACTTACTAAATTTATTTAAAATTTTGTGCAAGCATTAAATGTGATAGAGAGATGTATTACAAATTCAAGGTGACGAAACAAAATGACCAATCAAAATAAAAAAAAATCAACTTATTCAATAAACGTTTGCCGAAGAATTAAATGTTATATAGGGATACATATATATAGATCTCCAGCGTAGGCTCATTTTCCGACGGGCGCGACATTTAGCAAGCGAATGAGGATTTTTAGTAACAGCGTCCCAACTAAGTAGAAGTTTTATATCTCTAGCTGTCTGGTATGGGTGTCGTTTCCAGTACATTCGCGTAGCGCGGGTGTTGTTACTGACAATAATTTCAGTACAGCGAACGATTTCTGAAAATGACACGTTGGATTGGTCGAGCGCCGCACGTGGCTTACTTAATACGGAGATTTATTGATGATTTGCAACTCCATGGCGAAAGACGACAAGAGTTGCTTTTTTTTATTTCGAATTACGCGCGCGGTCGTATTTTGTTGAATCGTTCTATTGGTTCTGTTTAGGTCGCATAAATATAAATTCAATCGAGTATTCACAAACTAATAGTTTTACCTCTTTGGCATATGAAGGCAATATTAAAATTAATGAACTTGGTCGACCGACACGACAAATAAACATTGCAGTTAGTGATTATATATATATATATATATATATATTTAGAGATTTTTTTTGTTTAGTTCTGAACCTTTTATACATATATATTCTAATTTTGTTTTCTTGGGTATTTTGGTTCGATAGTAGGAATAAAATTAAAACAAATTTAATCATTTTTGTTACATTTTTATCGACCATATATATATTTTTTTTGTGTGTCATATAGAATTCATTTTTATACAACATTTAAAAACAACACGTTTTCCATACAACACTCAGAAACAGCACATTTAAAAACATTGAAAAGAACGTCATACAGATTAAAATTACTATAATATTAATTGCTACGAGTATGTCTATCTTCGAGCGACACTGCTTTAACTGGCAGAATTCTGCCAGTTAAAGCAGCGTCGCGAATCGAACCAATATACCCAAGAAAACAAAATTAGTATATATATATATATGTTACTAGATTGGGTCACGTTCCACCACTGTTCCTAATAAAAGAAAAGATTCATAATGAGGGAATTTCAGGGTAGAGGAAATTTACCGATTTTTACTTCCCTCGTAAAAGGGAAGTATTGTAACTATCACTCTCCGAGATTTTTTCAGATCTTCACGTTTCAGGGTCCCTAGATGACGAAAAACATGTTTTCTCAATTCCGTCGGTCTGTCTGTCTGTTCGCGGCGTAGCTAAAAAACTACTTATCTGATTGACTTCCAATTTTGGTCAAAAATTAAGGGTCATATGGGTATGACCTGGTAACATTTGGGTAAAAATCCAATATGGCAAAACAAAATGGAGGCCTAGCGAAATGTTAAAAAAAATATTATTAAAAAACTACTCCTCCACTTTATCTCAAATTTTGCAAAAACAGCAAGTATTATGTTGAAATCAAGTGGTAAAATTTTGGTACGAATCCAAGATGGCGGAACAAAATGGCGATATAATAAATTGTTTAAAAATTCAGCCTGAAAAAACTACTTAATTGATTGATTTTAAACTGCGTGCCATAACTAATTGTGGTATAGGGCTCAACTAGTAAAACCGTGTTACTAATTCAAGATCGCAGAACAAAATTGCGACCAAATTTTTGTAATCGTGAAGAAAATCGCCCTCAGGATTTACATATCTTCACGTTTTAGCGTCCCTAGATGCCAAAAAAACATGTTTTATCAATTCCGTCGATCCGTCTGTGTGTCAGTTCGCGACATAGCTTAAATACTACTTACCCGATTGACTTCAAATTTTGACCAAATATTAAGGCTCCTATTATGGGGATGGCCTGATAATATTTTGGTAAAAATGCAATATGGCGTAATAATGGTAACAAATGTTTGTTAGAGTGCTGTATTATTTGGGGTTAAGGTCCAGTAAAATAAAAACAAGTATTTTTTTGAATTGTCAACATTTCGCAACTTAATTGTTTGCATCCTCAGGACACATATATAGATCTTATATCCTGCACGAAACACATATTATCAGTACTTTTACTCCGTTGTTCCGCATATATTACCCAGATATTAAATTTGTAAATGGTTTTCGTTAACAATTCTTTTGTTGTTATAGTGTGGTGTATTATTTGGGGTTAGGATCCAGTAACAAAAACAAAAGACTATTTTTAAATAATCGACGTTTCGCAACTTTATTGTTACATCTGCAGGACGCATGTGGATTCTATATTCAGCATGAGACCCATATTATCGGTCTTTACATATTTCGTTTGTCCGCAGATATTTCCCAGATATTAAGTTTCTAAATGATTTTCGTTACCGATCCTCTTGTTTTTATCTTAGAGTGGTGTATTATTTGGGGTTAGGATCCAGTAAAAAAACCAGAGACTTTTTTAAATTGCCGACGTTTCGAAACTTTATTGTTGCATCCTCAGGATACATATATAGATTCCATATCTTGTATGAAACAGATATTTTCAGTCTTTACCTACTACGTTGGCCCGCAGGTATTTTCCAGATATTAGGTTTCTAAATGGTTTTCGTTAACGATCCTCTTGTTTTTATGTTAGAGTGGTGTATTATTTGGGGTTAGGATCCAGTAAAAAAACCAAATGTCTTTTTTTTAAATTGTCGGCCATTCGCAACTTTATTGTTGCATCCTCAGGCCACATATAAATATTATATCCTACATGATACCCATATTATCTGTCTTTATCTACTCTGTTGGTTCGCAGATATTTCCCAGATATTGAATTTCTAAATGGTTTTCGTTAACGATTTTATTGTTGTTATGTTACAGAGGTGTATTATTTGGGGTTAGGAAATATCTGCGGATCAATGGAGTAGTTAAAGACTAATATGGGTTTCATGCAGGATATAACTGGATCCCATCCTCAACTAATAGACCACTTTAACATAACAACAAGAGGATCGTTAATGTAAACCATTCAGAAACTTAATATCTGGGATATCTGCGGACCAACGGAGTAGGTAAAAACTGATAATATGGGTTTCAATTTAAGATGTCGAAACAAAATGGCGACCAAATACATTTTTTAAAAAATCAAGGTAAAAAAATCTTGTTCATTTGATTTTAAATTTTGCAGAAAATTTAAATGTGAGTTTGGGATAATTATTGAATTTATTTTTTTAACATTTTTGTATTTTTATGGCCCCTGTATAAAAAATTAAATTTTTGATAACGCAAACCTTATTTATTTTTCAAGCAAAAACTTATATCGATAGACTTTTTTTCGTATCTTTCAAAATAAGACATTTTTATTCTAACGCAAAATTAAATTGTTGGTAACGCAAACCTTTTTTATTTTTCAAAAAAAAAATGTATCGAGAGTGACTTTTTTTACGTATCTCGCAAAATGAGACATTTTTACTCTTAGGCAAAATAATATTTTTGTATTTTTCATGTCCTCTGTATAATAAATTTAATTTTTGATAACGCGAACCTTATTTATTTTTCAAGCAAAACATTTATCACGAGTGACTTTTCTTTCTATCTTTCAATTCTCAGTCCCCTAGACCTCTTGTAAAAGCCATCCTCGGACATATTGTATATACAGGGTTATTCAAGCTGTGGCCCATTAGAAGTATCTGTTAAATCAATGAATAGATGATTTAGAAAAGTTGGCTCTCACCATAGATGAACATGAACTCTGTTTTGAAAATATTTTAAATTATGCGGGTAGCCGCGCTTATATCTAAAACCGGAGGCAACATCCGTTTTCAAAATGCACTGACCTGTATATTATTATATTTTTGTATTGTCCTGAATATTCTAAACACTTTTTGGGATATGTTTCCTATACCTAATTTCAACTGTTTTTGAGAAAATGGCGCTTGAAAATTGATTTTTGTGACCCATTCAGGCTCTGTACTCCCAAACAACTTAACTTGCAACGAAATGGATTGCATCTTGGTCATCTATATTCTGACATCAAATTCTTCTTTGACAGGAAATGTCAAATTTGACACCTCGTGTAAAACCAGAAATTGGTGTGAGGAAATAGATAATTGAAAACTAGGATAGATGATAGACAGAGCTTTGAAAGGTCAAAAATGTCAATTTTCAAGCGACATTTTCTTGAAAACAGTTAGGTATAGAAAACAACACAAAAAGGGTTAGAATATTCAAGACAATACAAAAAAGCAATAATATACAAGACATGCCATTTAGAAATCGAATTATGCCACCAAGTAGAAGCGGCAATATCGCACAATTTAAAACATTTTAAAAAGAGACTTTATGTCCAAGCCAGTGAGCGTGAGTAACCCTATTTTAGTGTTTAAATTCAATATATTAGTGTTTGAATTCAATTTATATACCAAATGCCGAAGAAAATTTCGAACTAAATATAATTCATTAAGGTCTAAGAAACTCCAGATATAAAAAAATATATATAAGGGGAACACGGGAATATCGATCTAAGTAATATAGGGGGCAGGAAGAGTTTAACAAAGTTTAATATTCACTTTTATAAGTTTGACATTGCTCTTTTACCACTAATATTAATTTCTCAAAACAAATAATAAATTTTTCCATTTTATGCATTTTTTTAAATAAATTTTCTTATTGCTTGCTTAAAGTCCGACATTCATCAAAAAAAAATAGACTGTTCCACTTCCTTCTCATACAAGAAAAACTAGAAAAGGTAGTAATTTCATATACGAGTAAAATTAATAGTATAACAAAATTACTCAAAAAAGTTCTTCAAATTACCCAATACAATACTTTTGTTGGCTTTTCAAAACATACCTACAAAAAGTGAAACATCCCAGTTGAAAAAAAAAGTACATTTATCCCATGCATATTTATAAATGTATTAAAAACGCTGGATTTTTGAGCAACTTTAACCTTTAACCCGCACTAAAAAAAACGTTTCCCCGAAAACGACCAGACAAATATATGTATTTTTACCTTCTCTTTTCTTTAGCGCTATTAATCTGACAAAAAAATCAGTGGCATACTATTTCAATCGCATCGCAAAGCTTCTCAAGGTTACCCATAACTATGCCTATGGTTGAGTTTAAAGTAGCTTATAAGTACTTGCAAAATGCAATCCTTAAATATCTACTAAAATGCACTGTTTTAATTAAATAGCTTTTACCATATTGGAACAACAAAAAAAACCTAGAATTGTTCTAAAACAATAATACATTGTATCTCAAAAGCAAAGGCCTTGAAAGTTGACTACGACACTGGATTCTACGTAAGAAACTATTTAACCTAGTTTTTTTCGATAAGGTAAAGCATAGTCGAAATATGAGTAAGGTCTCACATTGCAATGATTTCAATTTAGCCCCGTATCTGAGAAACGAAGAGAGCTATGAAAAATTTAAAACATATTTGACCAGAGCTAAATATCTGCTCTTCTAGTTCCTATTTTTTTTAATTTGAACACTAAAATATTACTAATAAATTTTCAATGAGACTGGCCCAGTCGAAAGCACTAGGCAGGTAATAAAAAAATACGCTAAATACTTCAAATCTTGTTTCTTTTTTGCGAAGAGCATAGCGTACAACTGAAAATCCACCGACCCAACTTATAAAGATTGTTTAAGGAGTCCTTCATTTTACAAATAAGTAGCATTGTGCCACGCAAATCGCATCTCTCTATCTTCACCAATAAGGGAGATACGCCGTAAAACTAGTCACCCTGTCACATTATCTAATATTCTACCATAATATAATACTAATTACGTACTTACCAGTGACGGCTCCTCAGGGGCGGCAGGGTCGGAATATACAGGAAAAATTTTCTTTTTAAAAAAGTAAATATTTTTCAAAAATAATTTTGTAAACATCCCAAAAACGCACAAAACCAAAATATAGTTTATTATTTCATAGACAAATAGGTAGATATCCCTATTATCGTTGCTTGACTAACATACAAATTACGCCATTAACAGCAGTCCGCGGGCCACCGTCCACAGATATTCTAATATATTTATTATAGAGGGTGGCTCAGCCAGCCGATCCCGTCTTCTCACATGCTAGACTTCATCTACTAATTTACGCGGTACGTAGTGCGTTCGCAAACATATTTCCAATGCTATAACCTCGGCTATAACGTTCTTCGTAGTTTATATCACCCAACACCGGCCTGTGTCGATGTGGCCGTATCCCCGGAATTTTTCCCCATTGAATATTACAATTTTACAGGTATTAATTGTAATTATTATAAAAAGATACTACTTATTTTTAAATTAATTTGTTAGTTCTTTACATTAGTCGTGACTAATGATGGTCAATATATTATATTAATAATTTTCACTCCATGTTACATGTTTAAATGTTTAAAATAAAATAAAATTTAAGGAAATGTGAAGTGAATGTTTTATTTGTAAAATATCATTTGCAATTTGTTTTATCGTGGTTCTGGCTGGACAATATACTCTTTTGGTTATGTATGTAGCTTTATATCCCTCTTGAGGCAAGATACATTAAAATATCAAAAAATTAAATTGACTGACTAGAGCGTTTTACTAACATTTTTTTCTTATTTATTAATAATATATTTTATTATAAATGGTATGAGAACAAAATAAATACCCATATTTTTTATCATACTTGTGGCATGCATAAGTGAAATAAAAACAGCCTCTAATAAATAGTTCTAGAATAACGTCTAATTTCTTTCCTGTAGCAATTTTTTTAATTACATTGTTTATATTTACATCAATACTCTATCTATGGATATGCAAGAGACCGAACCCAACAGATCGCTCTGGTGCTATAGTGTTTCATAGCCAAGTTTTTAACCGTAATTTTCACGTAAAAATATGTAAATTACACATATTGGACCTGTCTGGGCTGGGGAATTACTTCATTACCCCCTCAACGTGAAACCGCCCTTGATTGGCCTTGAGCCTCGGTCGAACCTAACGAGTCGGTCAAATAGCTGAAATGTGACAAGTTATATTTTTTAAACAATAGGACACCCCTTTAATCGGGTCTAGGAACTTTGCACAGAATTTTCTTATATAATAAACGCATCTATTAAGGAAGGGTTTGGCGTGAAATGTTACAGAACAGGTTTTTCAAAATTCAGCACTTTTAAGGGTGAAATATGTTTATAACTACATTGTTTTCTATAAGCCTTTACCTAAAAGAGATTTTAAGACGATTCTTCCGTCAATGGTTTTCAAAAATAATTATCTAAATATACATTTTAGAATTTTGCAAAAATTTCACTCTTACGCGGATAAAAAGGGGTTATTTTTAGTTCCCTATATAAGAGCCAATATATTGTATTATTAATACATTTTTAATGCACTATGTGGTCAATTGCTAATACTGCTATATACATATATGAAGTATTGAAATCGCAAAAATTTGCGTAGAATATAGGTAACTGGGTATAATCGACCCTAGAATACGAAAAATATATTTTTAGAACAAAAATTTATGATATCTGTACGAATGTATGCGAAAATGTGTCCCGTAAAAATGCAGGATAGCCCTAAAAGCATGAGACAGCCCTCTGGAAAAAGAAAAAAAAACAAAAAACGGTGAAACATGTAAAACTTCTTTTTTTCCTTAGTAGAAGCCTAGACTTTAAAAGAAACCTCATTAATACCATTGGCTTTAAATAGGAATGTTAATAATACTCATTTAGTAAAAGCGATGTAAAAAAGGGGTTCATGAATTTTAATTTTTAAGCAACTTGAAAAAAAGAGTAATTTATCAATTCGACCATATGTATGTACACGGATTACTCCAGGATGATTTAACCAACTCGGAAGAAGTTTTCAGCAAAGTGCTGCTGCCATTTTGAATCATTTTATACTAGGATTTTCTGCGATAAATTTGAATTGCTTTAATTAACTGCCTTAAAATGGATTGTAATTAACCAAAAGTAATTTCGCAGCACTATATTTTTACATCAGGTTATCTCAGTTTGTAATTTCAAAATAAACATCTTAATTCTTCGCACAAAACATTTCTTTTGTCAATAAGTGAAATATGAAGAGGAAAAAGGGGGTAATTGTAAAATATGTTTCTTTTGTTTTTTGTGGTTTTTAATTGTACGAGCTTTAATTTTACTAACCTTTTTATCTTTTGACAATATGTCTTGCTGATTTTCTATAAATGTGTATAAATGGCGATTTTTATAAAATATTTGTAACGCGATTCTAGTAAAATTTCATATATAGTGGACTACTTACTACTTATTTTATTAGGAACGCCCAAAATTTTAATCTACGTTTAGGCCTCGAAAACTTTAAAGTTGGCCCTTATTTTGTAGGAATAGAACTAAGAGGGATAAAATATTATTTTTATAAACAAAATAAAGCTGGCTTCAAAACAAGGCGCTAAAATCCCAAAATAATACTTTTAATAAATCTTGAAAATTTTATCAACTCGGCGTTAAACTAATAAAGACAGCAAGTAGACATTATACAAGTGATATTAGATTCAAAACAATCAATACATAAATGTCTTTGTGATTAAGTAATAAATAATTAGTATGAAGACATTTTTAGGAAAATGCGGTTAATTATCCTGACGAGTTCCTACACTCTCCAAACCCTTCAGGAATCATGAGTGAGTTAACTTTAAAAGTGGGGGCACCAGTGATGCTTATTCGAAATTTAAAACCATCAAAATTGTGTAATGGAACTCGGCTACAGGTTAAAACATTACAAAAACAATGTAATAGAGTCTACCCCTGGTCTGGGAGAAACAGTTTTTATACCACGTATCCCTTTAATTCCATCAGACTATCCTTTTCAGTTTAAACGTGTACAGTTTCCTTTAAAGTTTTGTTTCGCCATGACAACTAACAAAGCTCAAGGGCAATCTTTAAGTAGAGCTAGAGTAGACTTACGCTACGATTGTTTTTCCCATGGTCAACTCTATGTCACATGCAGAGAATGCAACAACAAACGTGGTTTATAAAGATGTACTCAAATGAGGTGATTTGAGTACCTCTTTACATCCCTTTCATTATAGTCATATACGCGAACGAAGTCGCGGGTACCCGCTAGTAAGTTATATAGTGTTTTTGTTGCGATTAACTGTTAAAGGGTCAGTTAGCTATAAGTGTCGATTATAAATTTTAGTGATCCTTTAGTATCAAAAAGTAGCAAATTTTAAAGACACGTTAACACTTAAATAATATTCTTAAAAAGGGGCCTTTTTTGAAGAGTGAAGTAAGGTCTGAATATATTTTAAGAGGGTATCAGAGTAATTCTAAAACCATGGACTTTTCAACGTCGTATAGTCAAGTCAGTATTTTTTATATTAGTTTTTTTTCTTTTTGACGACAATTTGTCGTTTTGTTTATTAAAAACTGTAGACTTTGGTGACCCTGTTTTTTTCACTAAACGACGACCCGTTTTTTAAGGTGAAACACTATATTGTTTATTGGACTGAACATCCAGTTCATTCGTTAGACTAAACAGGTCTCTGTCGGTGATCCACATCGACCTGTCACATTGCAGATAACAGCATCAGAATCAATAATTTAGATTAACTTTGAGTACCTCTTAAGGTCAGAAAAGTATAAGACGTTGCATGTTGGGTAACCTGAATCTGACGGAGGGTATATATTCATTTGATTCGATGGAATAATGTAATTGTAGGACTATTACCCTTTTAAAGAAAAAACTATATATGGTTGGAGGCATGTTAATCCTTTTAATGCATGGTGATATTTTTTAATGCCTTTAATCTATTTATATCAGATAATATGTATATTGTGCAGGGTGCAGACACATTGAATATTGGAAATACTGACGTGCGTTTTTTAATATTTAATTTTAGTTCTTACGATTTAAGCCAACCTACAGGGTGAGATTTTTGAGAGTCTCCAACTCTTTTGCCTCATCAATATTTTTATAAAAACATTGACTTGATTGCGTGTCGTTTTTTTTTTCGGGTTTTTAACTTATTTAAACATTTTTAATTTTTATGTCCTTCGTTATGGTTTGGATATATTATTCGGGTTCACTATTTTAAAAACATTTCCGTCAAGCATATTTTTTTAGGTTTGAATAGGAAAATGGTCGAAAAAATAGGCGTCGGTATTTTTATTATTTCGTTTATGTTTTTTATAATAGAAGAATATATTCAAAACATTGTTTATTATATTTTTGTAACGCCTAATAGAGCCAATCAAGTTTCTAGTACTGTTTACTTAAAAAACAATTAAGTTTGGCCCACTTTTAACTCTGAAAAAGACTAAGTCGAACTGCCTGTATCTATAGACTTTCTAAGACGAAAAAAAAAGTGTTTAGCGGTTTTACTATATATACGAGTTTTTTAAAAAAATAGACGTTTTTTTCCGGATCCATATAGTTAATTATTGATTCTTAGCTTACAAATTTAAATTAAGTGATATGTTTATGGTATTTTTGACATAATAAAACACTAAAAATGTCAGAAAAAATCAAGTTATCCTGAGTTTTACAACTGGAGTAACAGTATCATTTGTAATTATTATAATAGAGTGTCTATAAAATAAGATAATACCATACCTTATTTAAGCAGTATTGTATATAGTACAGGGTGAATTAACGAGAGCGTAACGTTGCCTCATTTGTTTCGGGAATTACGAAAAAATGTTAACTTCAATAGTTTTAGGGAATGTTAACAGTGTAAATTTTTTTTTAAGTAAACAGGATGATTCATTTTTTTAAACGGAACATTCTGTTTTTACATTATGCGTAGAATTCTATTAATAAAACAAACTTTTTTATTAATAATGTTAAATACCTAAATCTAGTTGTTACTCTAATATTTATTTTTTTTTAAATGATAGTTTTCAGTTTTGTAAAAATGGCAAGTAGCGCCATTTCTGAAGGTGGATCGCTCATTATTGGTACGAAAGTGTTATAGACTTAGAAAAAAAGACATATGTAAAGAAATATGAGTTAGATGCTAAAGGGTGTTCAAAATAAATTTTTTTTTTTCGACTATTTTAAATTGAAAAATCTCGACTTTTTTTAAATATCATACCCTGTATATTATTAATTTTTCTGATAGATTTTGCAAAATTCTTCAACTTTCATTCAGTTTATCATATACCTATTTTTAATAGTTTGCAATTTATTTTCTGTTTCTCAATTTTTACTCGTTTTTAATACACTTAGCTATTGTAAATAAACAAATAATAATTTTAATATGGTTCAACTTACTTAATATTTAATTATGAGGACGTAATAAATGTTCAAATATTTGCCCGTCTACTTGAATACACATTTTTAGTCGTTTTATTATATATTCCTTCACTTTCCTTATTATAAAGGACATTATTGTCCTGCACGCATCCCGTATTTCATATCCACTGGTATTGTAGAGGGATTCACATAAACATAATCCTTAAAAATAAAATTGAAAAATTCAAAATAAATCGCAAACTATTAAAAATAGGTGTCCGACATACTCATGAAAGTTGAAGAATTTTGTAAATTCTATCCGGAAAATGATAATATACAGTGCTATTTAAAAAGTCGAGATTTTTTCGTTTAAAATAGTCGAAATTTCTAAATTTATTTTGAACATCCTGTAGCATCTACTCAGATTTCTTTGAACCACGCTATATACACAAAAATAATTTTAAACTGTGCACCTTAACATTCCCTAAAACTATTGTATTTAACATTTTTTTTTTAATTCGCGAAACAAGTGAGATAATGAACTTTACTCCTTCGTAGACTCACCCTGTACACTAGAAATTCAATGTTCATGAACTAAAGACGAATGATCTTCAGATTTAAACATAATATTTAGTATACCTTTGTAAAAATATGGGTTTTTATTGTCTAATGTATTATGTATATCAGGGGAGTGCGGTGAAATTTTAAAAAAGGGAAGCAATTTTTAGAACTTACCTATTTGTAATGTAATTCGATTCTTCGATCATTTTTTGCAAATTCGTCAATGACGTCATCATAAAAACGTTGATGCTCCGACATATTTTGAAGAAGTTTATTTTCAATGGACAACAGCGATGTATGCGAAAGTCTCTCCTGCCCCGTTGAATTTGTCACGAAATTTTGTATACGTTTTAGTGTTGAAAAATTGCGTTCAACTGATGAACTTGTGGCAGGTATTGTCAATACTAATTCACACAATTTCGACACTTCAGTGTAGGCATCTTCCAGCTCCTTGTCTTTTAAAATCTATAGTTTATTTGTTGCTGAATTTGATCGATTATTTCATAAAAGAGGCGTCTGTATGATGTTTGAACATCTCCGACCTTGTCTGTTCGAAGACGCTTGGCTTGTGGCTCTACATGTAACGTCATCGTATTATATTAAAAACATTGTCCGAGAATGGAAATATTTCTGAAAATATGTTCAACAAATAATTAAAATTAAAATCTCGTTTCAAACAGTCCAAAAACCCCCTCGAACTATTTATTGCTTCTGAGTCCCACGTTTCATTATTTTCTATTATATTCTGATATAGTTCAATCAGTGATTCACGATTTTCAGATACTGTTAACACAAGTCTTCCATTATATTTCCACCTAGTAGAAGCTACTTTGAGCAATCGTTTTTGGACAATGGCGTCCAAAGCTTGTGTACGTTTTGTTGACTTGGAAAAAAAAGCAGCCATGCCACTTAAAGTAACGAAAAATACTTTACACTCTTTAATGTGATTGATGGACTGGGATAAAACTAAATTTAATTTATGAGCAAAACAATGGACAAACACAGCTCTTGAGAAAGTTTCTCGAACTTTAGCTTACAGGCCCCCTAATTGTCCTGCCATCACTCATCACAACATCATCAACATAGCGTTGAGCAACTAATTTTTTCTCTCCGTTAATTTCTTTAGTAACGTTATAAACTACGGTATATAATGCATCTGCTGTACGATTTTCGGACACATTCTTAAAACCTAAAAATCGCTCTTGAACACTTCCGTCTGTTTTAACGTAGCGTATTACTATAGATAATTGGCTAAAATTAGTGATATCAGTTGTTTCGTCCAGAACAATAACAATGAACCGCGCCTCGCCAATCTCCTGCTTAATTCTTTTTAGAATAATGGTTGCAACAGCGGAAATTAAATCATTCTGGATTCGATTCGACGTTCCGCGAAAAACGCTAGACTGCTCTAAATGATTTTTAAGCAGTCATCATATTTAGCCATTAAACTAAGTAAATCTTGAAAATTTCCTTTATTTGAAGAAACCCTTGTTTCACATAACCTCTAAATCCTAATTCGTGCTGTCCGAGAAAACAAACAACATCGATAAGTCTTCTTAATATTTGCCTATTTTTATCGACTAGTTCATTGTGTTGGCGGTGACTAATTTTTAACTGTTTATTAAGGGCGTGTTCAATTCTGGTTTTGCCGAAGACTTTCTTTTATGACGACCTGCAAATGCGCTTTGGACATAATGTGTCTTTTTACAGCTTTATGGAAATTGTTTAAATCGGAAAAACCAGTTTTATTCCAGAGACCTTTTTTATTTTCAAAAAGTAAACATGGCCAACAAAATAATTTACTTATATTTTCACACCCTGTTAGCCATTTAAATTGTTCGTATTGTTTTTGCGAATAAAAATGTCTAATACAGTTTTTCATTTTTGTGGTTAAATTTTTCATAGGCGGTTTTGCCCTTCCTTTGGAAATTATTTGAAGCTTATCAGCGAAGTTTAATGTTGAAAATCCCTTTATTATTAAGACAAACACCACACATTCACACACACTCTTCTTACTAAATTCTCCAACATTTTCAACGTTATTACCGACAGCCGAAGTTGACGGTATTTGCATATCCACGTCCATATTATTGTCTTCCATATCGCACCATGCACTACGCGACGTACGTATAACACAACACACGGATAGCCGTTCAAACAAAGAACCCACTCCAACGATAGCTTCCGCCCCCACTTAAAGCACGCGACAGAAATGCAAAAATTGCAAACAGCCGGTGGAAAGTTCAATAACCTCTGGCTCGATTCACAGAAAATCAAGCATACAGGACTTGGCTGCAGAGAAGCTAGCGGCCCGCATAGATTCTATTCGATTTTCTATTGCTCGGCTCGGTCGCATTTATTATGGGCTTGATAATTAAGATAATATTTTAGCATTTTTAATATAAACTAAATTAATGGTTTCCTATTTCAAAAATTACATTTTAGAAGATGTTTTGTAACTTTTTTTGGGGAAGCACTGCTTCCCTTGCTTCCATGGACTGCACGCCCCTGAGTATATATTTTGCATGGGCATGAAAGATTTGTGTATAGGGGTGATCTAGTTCTTTTCCCTTTAAATTCTGTACATATCTTTGATTTCTTTTGGCGAATTTTATTAGCAAAAATTATGTTTCTTTCTATTTAAAAACCATACCATTTTTAACTATTAGATTGTAATAATAAAATAATATTCAAGTTAGTTTTCTTTATATATTTGTATTTTGTAACATAGTGGAATCAGGTAGATTTCCCTCAAAAATGTTATTATTTTCTATCGTAACAGATGTACAGACAGACCGACGGAGAGAAAACATGCTTTTAGCTTCTAAGGACCCTAAAACGTCAAGATCAGATGTACAGACAGACAGACCGATGGAGAGAAAACATGTTTTTAGCGTCTAAGGACCCTAAAACGTCAAGATCGCTATGTTGTTCTGCCATCTTGAATTCATACGACAATTTTACCAGTTCATATCTATACCACCGTAAATTGTTGCAGAAAATTTGAAATCAATCTAATAACTAGTTTTTTGAGGCTGATTTTTTAAATATTTTATAAAGCCGCCATTTTGTTATGGCGAGTTAGATTTGTAGTTCGTACCAAAATTTTACCAGTTTATTGTTACGAAATACTTGATTTCTATGCAAAATTTGAAATAAATTGGATGAGTATTTTTTTATTATTATTTTTTTTAATATAATATAACCCTTAATTTTTGAACAAAATTTGAAACCAATCGGGTATGCAGATTTTAGCTATGCGGCGAACAGACAGACTGACGGAATTGAGAAAACCTTTTTTTTTTGGCATATAAGGACCCTAAAACCTGATGATCTGCAAAAACCTGGGAGGGTGACTCTTTTACGATTACAATACTTTCCATTTACAGTTACAGAAGTAACATGCGGAATTTCAATTATAATATATTAATCCTTTGTTTAGCAATTTGCTAGTTTACAAAAAAATGTGTTTTATAAATCCAAAGCTCTCGCGCATAGCTGAACAGCTGTACAAAATTTGTGGAAATTAGATAATTAGTTTTTTAGTAATAATTTTTTCAACTTGTTTCGGCCTATTGGTTTTTCACCAAATTATAACCAGGTCATCATCCCTATATGACCCTTAATTTTGGATTAAAATTTGAAGCCGCTATGATGAATGGTTTTGAGGCTACGCCGCGAACTGAGAAACAGATGGACCGATGCCAACGGAATTGATAAAAATATTTTTAGGACTCTAAAACCTGAAAATATGTGAAACCTGAGAAGGTGATTTTTTCACGATTACAAAATATTTTATTTATAGCACAGTTCTACTAGTTGATCTCTATACCACAATTAGTTATAACACACAATTTGAAATAAGTCCATTAAGTAGTTTTTTCAGGCTTAATTTTTAAATATTTTATTCAGCCATCATTCTGTTCCGCCATCTTGGATTGGCACTAAAATTTTACCAGTTGATTTTTACATATTTGATTTTTGTGCATAATTTGAGAAAAATTGGATAAGTGGTTTTTTAATAATTTTTTTTAACATTCCACTAGGCCGTCATTTTGTTTGCCATATTGGATTTTTACCAATATATCATCCCCATATGACCTTTAATTTTGACTAAAATTTTAAATCATTCTGATGAGTAGTTTTTAAACTTTGCCGCCAACTCACAGACAGACAAACAAACCGACAGAGAGACCGGCGGATTTGATCAAACATATATTTTTGGCATATAGGGACGTTGGAATTGGATAAGTAGTTTCTTAGTAATGATTTTTTTTAATAGTTCACTAGGCCGCCATTTTGTTTTGACATTGGATTTTTCTCTTGACTAAAATTTGAAAATCTCATAAGCAACTTTTAAGCTATGCCGCGAACTGACAGACAGACAGAAAACCGAAAGACAGACAGATACACCGACGGAATTGATAAGACATATTTTTTGACACCTAGAAACGCTAAAACATGAAAATATTTAAAACCAGATAGATTGATTTTTTCCCGATTACAAATACTTTAATTTCCCGCCATTTTGTTCTGCCATTTTGAATTAGTACCACCGTTTTACTAGTTCATCTCTGTACCACAATTAGTGATGGCATATAATTTGAAATCAGTCCATTAAGAGTTTTTCAGGCTGAATTTTTAAATATATCCGCCATCTTGGATTCGTACCAAAATTTTACCAGTTGATTTCTACATAATACCTAATTTTTGTACAACTTTTGAGATAAATTGGTTAAGTAGTTTTTTAGTAATAATTTTTTTAACATTTCATTAGGCCGCCATTTTGTTCTGCCTTCTTGGACTTTTACCAAAATATTACCAGGTCATTCCCATATAACCATTAATTTTTGACCAAAATTTGAAGTCAATCGGGTAACTAGTTTTTTAGATATGCCGCGAACACATAGACCGACAGACAGACCGACGAAATTGAGTTTTATTTTTTCTGATATTTTTTATTTTATCCTTTTTACTTTTTATTTATAACAGGTTTGATTCTAAATGTCAGCCTCAAAGTTTCCGATGCTGAAATATATATCACTAACTTTGTATATACATTGAATCCTACCTACTGGGTCCATATATTGAACTTGAAATTTTGCCACTTTCACGATAACTGGTAACTAATAATATATAAAAAGTGAGATTTTACGTAGTTCTAGAAAACCAACTATAAATATTACCCTTACCAAAGATTAATATGATTAGAAGAATTAAACCTCATACCCTTAAAAACTACGAAAAAAAATTAGCGAAATAACCTGACCATGAAGAAGATTGCCACCCACTAGATCAGGGCTCTACCTTCAGCTATGTACCAATTATAGTTTCTGTTTAATTAACGACCTATTAAAAAGAACGAGTCTTTAGTGAGAACTAAATGAACTAGTTCACAGACTTAAAATAATCTAGTTCGTTCATGAACTATTAACCGACCTATTAAGGAGCAAACGATAACCGTGTAGACTGTCCAACATTGCTGAACGATTGACGCTTTAACAATAATATCGAACTAAAAAAACTAGTTTGTAATAACGAGAATTAAATATATGATTTGGTAGTCGTTCACCAGATCGTCTTTCGAGTTTCGTTTCGTTCATGAACTATTAACCGACCTATTAAGGAGCAAACGATAACCGTGTAGACTGTCCAACATTGCTGAACGATTGACGCTTTAACAATAATATCGAACTAAAAAAACTAGTTTGTAATAACGAGAATTAAATATATGATTTGGTAGTCGTTCACCAGATCGTCTTTCGAGTTTCGTTTAAACAGAGCTTGGCGTGAAGCGACATTAAATCTCGGAAGTCGGGAATGACGATCGGGGTCCAGTCTAGTTTTATTTGCTATGTTGCCGTATCGACTTTATAAATGTTCTGCCAATAAAATAGTAAATTAGTTTTTTTTTCATTAATATTAATTCTTTATTATTTAAAATTAGAAAACGTTACATATAAGGTAATACTACCTTAAAAGTTAAAACAAAAATAGAACATAATAAAATACACTTATTAAAATTTAACAACATAAGAATTAACACATTATGATTTAAAAATAAAATTTCGTGTACTTTTTTTTGCAGATAACCTGCTTCTTCGCTCGGACACGATTGTTCCTGCTTTTGAATATGATATAACTATGAAAAGCTCACAGAAGAAGTCGGTGCTGTTATCGTTATGGCATTCAGATAATGCTACATTTCCAGTAATTTTAGAGGCGATAAAATATGCGCAACGATACTGCAACGTTGCAATATTTCCGATAAATGGTTGAAATCATTTACATCATGATACAACAAAAACATAACGCGACTTTTGCCTGTAGGTATTATTTTCAATGGGTTAGACTAACCAAAACTAATCTAAAAGATATAAAAAAAAAACAATCAAAGTATGGCAAGCGTACATCACATTCGTTTTTTGCATAATTGTATTTAAAAAAAAATATACAAAAAAGAATAAAGGCTGGAGTCTCAAATTCGTACCATCACATTGAAAATTGGCAAGGGAAAAACTAGCGCCACTTAGTTCTAACCAAACAATTAACGCGATACCAATCACCTATATTTAACTCCGTGCATGTAAGTTTCGTTCTCGACCAGTCCATTGTTTATCATTATCATACTAATTACTAGTTTGTTCGCGAACTAGTTCGCGGAACTAGTTCATTAAAAAGAACGATTAAGCACACCTATATTTGTTATTAATTTTACATATAAACATGTAAAATATATATGGTGGTTTTAAATGTCAACAGACCTTTTCCATTTTTTTTATTTTACGGATGTGGTGTTCATTAAGCGTTAGATTGCCGAGATGTTAAACGTCTACAGACTGCATGGGAACGTATGTCAGTCCTATCTGAAATATATTTAATTTTGCGGTTTGACAACTGGAGGTTTACCATCAGGGTTGTTTGGTGCCGGCGCGCAAAACGATTCTCCATTAAGTTCTTCAGTCGAGAGCGGGCTATTAACGGTTGAGGTGATGCAGGGACAGGAAATGTCAGGGACATTCAGAATGTTAATGCTACGCAGTATCACTGTTCATTAAGCTAGCAATATACGCTACGGTCGATTTGATTAAGAGAGGCTAAAGTATTGTATCACAGCACAATTTAGAGAGTGGCTAACATAAATGATATAATGGTGGATAAAGGTGCTAAGAGGATTGTGTAATCTTTTAGGCCTAATTCGATGAAATACTGTAATTACGATATAAGTTTAAAACTGCTAGAAACTACTATTGTGTTGGCGAAATAATAAGGAACAATTAATATCAGCGAAACAATTCGAACCCGGGAGGCAGGCAAGGATTAATCATTTTTTACTTCCCGCGGAAGAGCGAAGTATTGTAATCGTGAAAAAATCACCCTCCTATATTACAGATCTTCACGGTTTAGGGTCCCTAGATTTAGGAAAAACATGTTTTCCTATTTCCGTGTGTCTGTTCGCGGCATAGCTAAAAAACTACCCGATTCACTTCAAATTTTGGACATAAGTTCGTATGGGGATGGAACTATACCATTTTGGTAAAAATTCAATATGGCGGAATAATAAAATGTATAAAAAATATACGTAAAAAACTTACTCAATTGACTCTAACTTTTGTACACCACAAATTAAGTTTAATATAAAAATGAGCCAGTAGAATTCTAGTACGAATTCCAGATGGCGGAACCCAAAATGATCTAATAGTATTTAAAAAAATCAGTCTGAAAAACTACATATTCGACTGATAAAACTACTTATTCGATTGATTTCAGATTTTACTGAAAAATTAAGTTTGACAAAGAGAAACTGGTAAAAAATTATTACCAATCCAATATTGCGTAACAAATATAACGGCTTGTTAAAATGTACGAAAAACAATATAGAAATAGTAAATTATCTTTACCCGAAACTTCTCTTGTTGTAAATCCTTGCTTGTATCAAGGAAATTGAAACATAACTCAATTTAGTTCAGTCTGCAATTATTTAATAATACGTGCAATACATATATAATTTTCCTAATATTGAGTCCATTTATTAGGGGAATGAACGATAACCTAATTTGTATATGTACTGTAAGTATTATTAAATAACTACTTGCTAAACTAAATTGGCTTATCTTTCATCTTATTTGATAAAAGGAAGGATTCATTACAAGGGAAGTTTCGGTAAAAATAATTTACCTATTTTTTTCCATTGTTCTTACAAAATGTGACCACAAAAGCGTTTACTGCCGCCGCATTAGCATTCAGTTTTTAATCGGGAGTTGTTATATCTGCGCAAAGCTGAAACTTTTTATACTTATTGTTGATACCAAAAAAGTATGAAAAATTGTTTGCTACCACCTATCAACTAGTTGCATATATTGCTATCAGTCATCTGTCAGTCTAGAAGACCCAGCGGTAACGACCGTAGGAACCGCGCCGAGCGCGTGATCAGCGATGCATAGAGATGCACGGCACAACTCCAACGTTTTTCAATTAACTTCAAATGTTTACTGCTAAGTTTTTTTTGTTCTAATATATATATATATATATATATATATATATATATATATATATATATATATATTGTTTATTTAAATTATGTATTTTAATTATTAGCTCTGAGTTTGGAACTTGGGCATTAGGAACATCGAACTTTGTTTTTTGTATATGCTCATATAATAATAATAATTTTTAACATTTCTTTGGTGTCAACAAGTAAAAAGTGATAGCTTTGCGCAGTTACATCAATGTCATTCTTTTACTCGTTTGCATCGCTCCCGACGAATGCTATTTGACCGGCAGCAAATGATTTTGCCTATTAGGCGTTCCAAGAAAAAGCCAAGGTAACTACAAAAGTGACTTTGGTGCTTGGGACATCATGTAGCGATGGTAGACGTGAAGCCGGCCTGAGAGTAAGAATTAAACTGGAGATCGCATTCCATTCATAAATCACGTTAGGTTGGTGGTTCCTCTACTTTTCCCATTCTATCGACCAATGTTTACGATAAATCAAGAGGTGGGGATGGCCCATGTCCAAGTACCTGATATTTGGGGACGACTGCCAGTGGCGGCGCGAATTTTTACTTCCCGTTTTTTTACTTCTAGGTTTTTACAGATCTTCACGTTTTTTAAATGCCGAAAAACATGTTTTTCCGTTTCTGTCGGTCGGTCTGTTCTCGGTATAGTTAAAAATTCTACTTACTCTATTAACTTTAATTCTCCTTAATTTTCCACAAAAATGACGTCTAATACAAAAATAAACTGGTAAAATAGTGGTATGAATTAAATGACGGAACAGAATGACGGACTTTTAAAATATTTGATGTACGAAAATAAAGAAATGGGTCATGCTTCATTATTCTTCACAAAAGGAAGGATTCTTACTTACTTAATGAGGCAAATAGGAATTTTTACCGTTCTATGGCATGTTTTCACAAATAAGTGCGGATTATATTAATGCCAATAAGAAGATTTGCGAGATTAAATTATAGAATTATACTAACATTTAGAAACCACGAAATCACATCAGAAATCACGAAATCGCATACGAAGAAAAAGAAATGTTTTTTCACTTCTTGAATTAATTACGTACAAATTTTAAAGAAATAATCGTTTCCCACTTCACTATCCACTAAACCATTAAGTTAGATAGATAAGTTTGAAAGGAAATTAATTATTTATAAATTAAGGCTGTAAAGTGTTAAACTAAACAATATTTTTAACTCTCTTTTTTTTTATACACTTTTTGTCTGCTTGTATGTTGGTATGTCTGGTTTAAATCTTGTAATGGATTTTTCACCACTTCACATTACCAGTTATTATCAAATTTGACATGCATACACTTTTGGATATAAAAAGTTCGAATGTTTTAGTCAACATTTAGAAATTCAAAATGGCGGCCCCAACATGGCAAACTAATTTAAACATGTTTGCAGATTTGATTAAAATTCGGCGTTTGAGGGTTTTTAAGACTGCACATCATAAATTTTTGTCGACATTTAAAAATTCGAGAAGGTGGTGCCAACATGGCGGTGGAATTTTAACAATTGTATAGACTTTACTGAAAGTCAGCATCTGGGGGTGTTTGAGAATACATATCATAAATTTTTAGTAAATATTTAAAAAATCTGAGTAGGAATGTCAGCAAGTTTTAACATTTATGTAGATTTGATTTAAAATCGATACTAAGAGTGCAAGTAATACATTTTTAGTCATAAATATTCAAAATGGTGATGTCAACATTTGTATAGATTTGACTGAAAATGGATATTAGGGGGTATTTAAGACTACACATCATTTTGCTACTATGATTAAAATTATTTTCATGTAAGCGTTTTTTGTAGGTTTAGCATTATTAAAATGGACACACACTAAACAGCGAAATTTAAAATATACAGGGTGTTAGAAACTCTGTGAATATTTCTGTAATGATTGTTTTGAAGCTCAGCATGTTGTCTACACAGGTTAAAAGGGATTTTTATATTAAAACTTTTTTTTTGGGATTTCCACTAAGGGGACGAGCTGTTTTTATTAATTGTTGCAAAGTTACGACAATCTTATAAGAACATTTCTTGTGATAGACAATTAATTATTTTTGTTATTAATTTATGAACAGGTAACCATTTACAAATACAAATATACATGAGTGAATCAAAAAATCCTAACCTAACCTAATCTAACCTATATGGCTATAGTTTTTTTGTAGGTTTAGCATTATTAAAATGGACACACACTAAACAGCTAAATTTAAAATATACAGATTCTTTTGAAGCTCAGCATGTTATCTACACAAGTTAAAAGGGATTTTTATGCTAAAACACTTTGGATTTCCACTAAGAGAACGTATCTGTTTTTATTAATTGTTCCAAAGTTACGACAATCTTATAAGAACATTTCTTGTGATAGACAATTAATTATTTTTATTATTGTTTTTTATTATTTATTTATGAACAGGTAACCATTTACAAATACAAATATACACGAGTGAATCAAAAAATCCTAACCTAACCTAATCTAACCTATATGGCTATTACATAATTATTATTTGCAAAATAAATTAATTTTAACTATATTCTTATATCTTATTCATTCACTTATGGGATATTGCCGTAGCATCTTTTTGAGGCAATTTAGTGAAATATTAAATAAATCCAAGGTGGTCCCATTAC
This sequence comes from Kuschelorhynchus macadamiae, assembly GCA_030620095.1. Lineage (NCBI taxonomy): Eukaryota > Metazoa > Arthropoda > Insecta > Coleoptera > Curculionidae > Kuschelorhynchus > Kuschelorhynchus macadamiae. Next base: position 303,179 of record JAUTXW010004103.1, read on the forward strand.
CCACAGAGTGAAGTCTTGCTATGGGAGAGTACATTCCATAGTTGGATCGGTGAAAAGATAGTGCAAATGTGCGTTGGTTCCTGGTGTTTCTAGGTGAAACCAGAAAATTAATTTGGGACAACAAAGCAGTACAGTTGAACGTTGCATTTATTATTTTGTATAAAAATATCAAACCTCATAGTAGTGGCAGAAAAATCAAATGATGGACTGTTAAGCTTATAGGAAATAAAGCGTAGAAATTTGTTCTGAACCATTTCAATGGAATGAATATTGCATAGATAATGAGGAGACCATACAGGAGAGGAGTATTCCAATACAGATCGGACTAAAGGCTGATACAATAATTTAAGGGTGAAAATATTTACAAAGTTTCTACCTACTCTCAAAAGAATTATATATTCAAAGTGAAGCTGAAAGTTAAGTCTGGTATTAAGGACAATTCCCAAATCCTTGACCCCCTCCACCAAGAGCAAAACATGTCCATCAATATGGTAAGGGAAAGTAATTTTAGCATTAATTCGACAGAATGACGTAATTTGATATTTGCCAACATTAAGGTCCAGATTGTTAGCTTTGCACCAGACAGAGAGAGCATCTAGCTCCGCTTGTAGAACATGGCAATCTAATTTTAGTTAATTATTTTAAAAATTTTACACTCATCTGCAAACAAAAGAAAAGGATATTTTAAATAAACATTAAGATCATTAAAGATATTAAATAAAAGCGGACCCAAATGATTTCCCTATGGTACACCTGACGTAACAGAGAACTCCTCAGAGACCGCTCCCTTTATACGAACAGACTGCACTCTCCCAACAAGGTAGCACTCCAGCCACTTCAGTAAGCAACCCCAAAGCCAAACGTCTTCAATTTAGAACATAATATTCTTATATTTACTGTGTCGAATGCCTTGGAGAAATCAGTGTATGTTCTCAAATATTTTTGGTATAGTACTCAAAATACTTATTGGTCGATAATTTAATATGTCTGATCTACTTCCGTTTTTATGTATAGGCGTTACGCAACTATTTTTCCAGCGATTGGGAAATATACCAGATTGAAAGGAAAGAGTAAAAAGTGATGTTAAACACTTGGCGAGGGAGCATCTACAAACATACAAGAGAAGTGGCGGAATACCATCAGGTCCAGGACCTTTATTAATATTTAAAGATATGAGCATATTATATAGAATTTGTAAATCTATATTACAATTATTAAGATTGATAGGAACACTCGAAACATCCGCTGGGATTTAAAATGTTTTGAAAAGAGAGAAGCAGTCTCAGCGGATGAGTTGCTGACTGTGGTACCCATGAACATCGATTGCGGTAAGCTATTATCTGAGCGTTTAGCATTAACAAAAGTCCAAAAACATTTTATGTTGTCTGGTATTGAGCCGAAATTTTAATTGTAGGATGGTTAATTTGATATTTTGTCTTCAATATACGAAGAGCAACATCAGAAGAGGTCAAAACAGCCTTTAGTGGACGTGGCTGAGAATTGTTCGTTTTCCCAATTCTAAACACTTTAACTATGTTTTTGTCAGAGGGAAAAATCTGAGAAATAACCTCCTTGACAGTAACCGGGTCTCTTTCCGGTACATTATTATCACCATTTGTAGTCTTAAGTTCCTCCAAATTATAAACCATTATGTTTTTTGCTCTTGTTCGGCGATCCTCCATTTCAGAAATAAAAAGAATCACAGTCAAGTTCTGGACCAGTAGAGGTTGTATTCACTTGGACGATTGAGGACTCCAATGGCTTGATTTTGGAAATTTCATCGATTTTATTTAATTTACTATTGACTTCAGACATTTGAGTCTTCAGAGCTTTGATCTGTTTTTGCATAGTTGGTAACAGGCGAAGTCCAACAGAACAGGTCTCACAAAATAATTTGAGAGTCCTTCTGTTCCTAAGTTCCATTACCCTGACCTCAGATGTAGTAATACCTGCACAAGAGTGATGGAATATTTGTTTACAACCATCGCACCCACACGAATCGGAAGGTGAATCGGCCGCGGAATTACAAACAAAACAAGTAGCCGTGAGTTATACAATCAGAGCACAAAACAGACAAAATGTTGCAATTAAACTGATAAATTTGGCAACTCGAAGTCTATATTCTCGTTGAACAAATCTATTGTTGAAAGTTAAATCTTTATCATTTTAACAGTTGCTGTTCAAAAACACAAAAAAAAAATTTTCTGGGGATATATCTTCTATTGTTTAAGGATTAATATGGAATATCACAAAAATTAGTGGAATACCGACGACGCAAATAAGTTCAATAAATAGATTGACACATTATGCACAATTTATTAAAGTTCTATGAATTAATTTCTACCAAAAAACCACGTAAATACTAAAAAACGGAAGACGCAAGACAAAACGTGTAAGTGTAAACAAACACTTACATTTTAAAAAAATTAAGGCATGTTTAATTCGTATTTTTACAGCACAAAGGGCGTTCATTAAGACAGACTGTTTTATTTACTTATCTAACAATCGTCCAGATTTAAACAAACCTATATTTTTTACCTGGACAACTTTTTTGTTCAGATCCAACATACATACATACAAATATTCATTCATTTTGTAAATTTAATAATCAATAAAAAAATATGTATGACTTTTATTAATTTTCTTCATAAAGAAAGAAAGAAAACCGGTTCAGTAAACATTTAATTAGCCGCCATTTTGTTTTGCCACATATAATTGATACAATTTTACCATTTATTCCCTGTTTCCACTTGATTTTTATGCAAAATTTTAATTTTGGATAAGTAGATACTGACATTTTAAACATTTTATTAGACCGCCATTTTGTTCCACAATAATGGCTCCTCACCAAAATTTTACACAAGATTTTTTAGCACCCTTGGTTTTTGTGGCAGCAATCCAATGAGTACTTTTTTAAGACCGAATTTTTAAACATTTAATTAGGCCGCCATTTTGAATTTGTCTCAAAATTTTTACCAGTTCAACCCTATATAATATTTGATTTTTGTCTACAATTTGAACATAATTGATGAAGTAATTTGGACTGACTTTTATAACATTTTATTAGGCCGACATTTTGGATTTGTAGCAAAACTTACCAGTTGATGGTCATGACACACCTATTTTTTCTGCAAAATTTGGAGTAAACTGGATAAGTAGTTTTTTAGTAATACATTTGTTAACATTTCAATAGGCCGCCGTATTGGATTTTTACCCAAATGTTATCACGTCATCCTCATATAACCTTTAATTTAGAGTAAATAGGATAAGTAAATTTTGAGCTTTTTCGCGGACATACATGTGGACAAACCGACAAACAGACCGACGGAATTGAGAAAACATGTTTTTTTGCGGCTAGTATGTTAGTCCTCTTGCAAAGAAAGTAAAAAGAAGCGAGCGCTATTAGACAAAAATATACTAGTTAATTTTTATATTGTTATTCCATGTAAATAGGTAAAATCAATATCCTAAATCTTAAATTCAAACCAGTTTAAGACATGTTTACGAACACATTTTTACTTTTGATTACTCACAGGATCACTATTTAAATTCCTTTACCTCACAACACATAAATAAAAAATTGGCCTAACTCAAGTGAAAAGTATAAAATGGTCCGAAATCATCCAATATCTTATTATTTCTCCAGATATCATTCAAAATTTAGTGAATTTCGAAATTACTGTACGTTTTTTTTAGCGTGAGACGCTTCTCGACTATTACCCAGTAAATAATACGTTAAGTTAAGTTAGCATATCACAGCATCTAGGTGATTATTGGGAATATATTGCTATATAGATAAAGATGTATAATTTTGATAAACGTATAGATATTTTTTTATTCGAAAAGGACAATTATTAGTCGAACTGATCCGGTATGGCATTTTATTCTATAATTATTTTAATTCTCCGATAGGAAAAAACTATTGTAATCATGAAAAAAATCACCTCCGAGATTTTCTTGTTATCATTTCCCTTCTGAGGATTACCACATGACCAGGCCAAAATAAACTTTATATTATACTGAACCGGATTATAAGTCCCCTAGAAAAGGAAATCTAGCTGTTTACGTAGTGATTAAAAAATAATTCCAAACATAAACGGGTATTTTTTGCAAACTAGCATTGCAGCACCATAGTTAGGTCAAGGTTTCGCAATGTCCAAGATAAAGTAAATAAAACTTTAAAATATTTAAAGTCACTGTTCTCCTAATCTTACCGCACCTTAAGAACGCTGCTTCTTGAAGTAAGACAACAGATAATTAGAAGATTTCAACCAGATCAACAATTATACAATAATACATTAAAACCCATGCAGTAGTAAAGCTAAGAGAAGCTGGGTACCTAGTGATAATTTTGATTCAATTAACTTTAACTCCGTTAAAATATTTTTCTCAAATTAATTTAATTAATGTTCAATTTTATTGTAGTTCCACGAATCGCTATTGGTTTTTAAGCCACGCACCGTAGGCGTGACCCTGTAACAATCTGCTATAGACTATTGTACTACTTTACTATAAGAATCCTGGGTCAATGAAAGTGAGATGGTCTAATACGTGGAATAGTCGATCGGGTCATATCTAATTAAAACTTGTTAGTGGGGTAATCTGATCTGAGGCTTTGGGTATTTTAGCTTGTATTTTGCAGTTAAAGTAATTTCTTTATACTACTTAGAAACTAATATTGGAAAAACATTACTATTCTTTGCATGATAATATTGTTGCATCATGTTTAAACATATCCACCATAATATAAATTCGTATAAACATTGGACTACCTGGCTGGCTTGGCATCGTCGTACGATCGACGTTATACTGTCATGTAATCTTGGCAATGGCTAAATATGTAAATAGTAAACTCTATTTTTATTCTTACTCTAAGAAGCGGACTTTGGAAAAATCACGGATAAATGTACATGAGATATCTTTTCGCTGCCTGGTTAGAATAAATTATATTAAATACAAATGTAAACGAATTATGTAGAAATATTCTACTGTAGTAATTGAAACTTAAGGGTCAGTCTTATATACTTATGTTATAATAATTATAAATTATGTATTTTTCTTTAGCTTAAAATTGTATTTTGTTATTGCAGGTGAACAAGGAGATACACAGAACTTATTACAAGAATTTGTGAACCACATCAAAAAGAATAAAGTAGTTATAATTGAAGACCTCGCAGTACACTTTAAATTGAAAACGCAAGCTTGTATTGATAGAATAAAGGATTTACAGCAAAATGACATTTTGACAGGTGTGATAGATGACAGAGGAAAGTTTATATTTGTATCTCAGAGTGAAATGGAAGCAGTTGCCAAGTTTATTAGACAGCGTGGCCGAGTATCTATAGCTGAATTAGCTGAGAGTAGCAACCAGTTAATTAATTTGGTTCCTACTAACTTAAGTGTTTAGTGAAGTTTATTAATTTGTATTGTGAATACAAACTTTGTAAAAAGACTTTATAACAAAAAAGGATTAAGTAATTTATTTAATGACCTTTAAATACTATTTTTAATAAACTTCTGATATTTCAGCATTAGTACCACTTAGTTTTAATAATCTAAAACCTTATTTAACTCATATTTCTAATCTGGATTGTCAGTTTTTGTTTCCAGGTGCTATTTTCAACCACAAATTCAATATAAAATGCACCAATTAAATTAAATTCAATACGTAATTTTCAGAAATACAATGTATTTATTCCCAAGTTTAGTTTGGGTAAAAACATTTAAAAATAGTAAAAAAACGTTTATAAATATTAAGTGTATGTAAACAAACACAATAAATGCTGTTCATTACGAGAAATACAACAAAAATTGTATTAATATTAAAATTCAATTAAAATATTTGAAAGTATATGATATTATGTTTAAAATTAGCCAATTTATAAATTTTCATTTATGTCATAATTTCTAAAAACTGGAAGAAATCCATCTGATTCCACGGGGAAGCTCAGATAGTTGCTCTTATGTATCCAAACTTATCAAGTACTGATATGACACACTTTTACTTCATTCAAAGCTCTGCACATCTCATGCTAGTTTAATTTATAACCAAAGTATTTCTGTAGCGATTGAAGACCACTTCTTTGTTTTTTCCAAAGTTAACGGCGTCACAAGATTCATTGTTGACATTTACCCTATTCTTGTCCCAGATAAATAATGACCTTCCTTATTTTTCTTGACTTATGTGCTATGCGTAGCTACGCTGATGATATAACAATCTTCCAGGCCTGCCTCTATAAAGAAATAGACAACAGAAGTAGTGACGTCTTCCTTCCAGAACTAACAAAAAAAAAACCTTGACCCATTTAATTCCATCAAGACTGTCATGTCGTTGTTTACTATCGGCTAAATAAAAAGCAAATTTTCGCAACGTGGGTTTGGATTAAGAAAGATTATGCCCGTTTGAATTTATTGACGTAAACTTGTTTCTCCCTCCAAGTAAACCGTATTTTGGTCGCGAAAATCCAGCTTTAAGTAGAAATGGAGTAGATTTTTAAACTGCTTTCATTTTCATAAACGTTCAGTTATGTCAATATTTTATTCTTGTTATCATAGCATATTCTAATAAAACATACTCTAGATTAGTTTATAATATATAATATATATAACCAAAGAGTGTATAGCATCCCGTGCCAGGACTGTGAAAAGTGGTATGTTGGGCAAACATCAGCAAGAGTAAAATAACATATCCTCAGCATCAGAAATAAACAAACAATCTCTGCCTTATTTTTACATCATCAGGAAACAGGCCACAAAATAAACTTCAAAGGGTGTAAGCAGATTGCCAATATTATTATTATTATTATTATTATTTAAAGACGGTAGGCTGGAAAAGCCGATGAAACCGCTATGAGTCTATGTGCTGAGTTTACTTAATTTGACATTAAAAGTAGTGCACTAGTTCTCGATCGATCTTTCTGAGGTTGGTATCAAGACGATTTTTGAAAGAGTTGACTGTGATAGCATCCACTGTTCCCTGGTCAAATTTGTTCCAGACATATACTACCCGATTCGCAAGAAAGTTTCTACGGCAAAGCTTAGAGCATTTTTCTTTAATGAGTTTTTTGTTGTGGCCACAAAGATTTGTGTGGTTAGCAATCTGAAGGAAGGCAATCGGGTAACTATAGTATCCAGCTAATATTGTATGTGCCTGTATGAGACCGCCTCGCTGTCTTCGCTCTCGAAGTGTTGGTAGGTTTAGACGAGAGCATCGATCCTCGTACGGCAACATCCTCAGCTCTGGTGGAATCTTCGTCACCCTGCGTTGGACCCGTTCAAGTAGCTCGATATCTTTTATATAGTATGGGTTCCGTGTGATCTAGGTTTCATACAGACGCAGAATTGTGTCAGCAGAGTGGTCTTTAAAAGCTCTTCTGATAAGAAAAATCATTGAGTTGGCTCTTTTGATAATTTTTGCAATGTGGCTTTCCCACTTGAGGTCAGTCGCAATAAAGACTCCAAGGTCCTTTTGTTGGTCAACCACCTCCAAGGGTCATCAAAGTGTAATTGTGCATTGGATTCCTGGGGCCAACGTGCACTTGTTCACATTGATTGGCATAAGCCATGACTTTGTCCAGCTTTCTATCTGGTGAAGGTCAGTCTGGAGCATCTCATAATTGTTTGATGGATCACAATACAGCTTGGTGTCGTCCGCGAAAAAGCATATTTTGGACTTAATTTTTTCTGGCATGTCACTTACATAGATCAAGAATAGAAGGGGCCCGAGGACAGAGCCCTGTAGGACACCGCTTCTTACCTCTCTGCTTCTTGAAAGCGTTCTATCAATTCTAACCTGGTATTGCCATTTGGCAAGAAAGTTTGTGACCCAGCGGAGTAGTGCAACCTGGCGCCGCAATGCTCAAGTTTATGCTGCAGTCTTCTGAATGGTACTTTATCAAACGCTTTCTCAAAGTCGAGGTAAATGGTGTATGTTGGCTGTCCTCTATCATGCTGTAGCGTCCAATCAGTCAAGCAAGTGAGAAGATTGGTGTCTATAGGTCGTTTAGGGAGAAACCCATGTTGTGATTCTGGTATTACACCATTGAGGACAAGAAATTTTTTGCATGCATTTAGAAAGTGTAGATGTTAGACTGATTGGTCGATAATTTTCTGCATGAAAACGGTCGCCTTTTTTGAAAATTGGTGTAACTACAGCATGTGTCCACAAGTTCGGGATGTAACCAGTTTCAAGAGAGTGAGACATTGCCTCTGCCAGTGGGACACTTAAAGTACTGAGCACTCCTTTAAATATAGAGCACTATAGGACCAGAATAATCCAAGAAGCCATAGAAATAGATAAACAAGGTGATTTATATACACGGGACGAATTATTAAAGTTACCAGCAGTATTGAAATCAATCATATATAAACCAAAAACCACAGAAAATCAAGCGGCATTAGTCCAACAACAACGTCCCGAAAATAAAAACAATGACGCACGACCGTTTAGATATAACCTTCGACCGAGGGTGCGCGTATAAAAGAGAACTTCGCTGTCACTAACACTTTCAGTCTTCAATCGGATGCGAAACAGAAAGCTTTCAAAATGCCAAATGCGATTTTGGCGAAACGTCAGTAAAATTGTTCTTTTCAGAACGAGAGTGATGAACGGATGTACACCCGAAATGAAAACACATCATATTTTTCCATCCGTGCATATATATATATATATATATATTTTTTATGTACACATTGACTGTTAAAAAGACCTACAGATGTCTATAATTTAGACAAAATTGAGAAAGGAATTTTGTGTATTGCCATAAAAACTATTTCAGAGGATCCTATTGTATACTGCCGAGCTTTGACGAAGATTCATGAAGGCTTTTAGAGTACAAAATTCTGGGAAGTGCTAATGACATTTAATATTCTCACATTAAAAAAAAATTAAAGTTGTTTAAGTAAAAGTTCCTTGGAATTATATTTTATTATTTTCAAATGAAGTTTTAATGATAAGTATTATTACAGGTTCTCCAGGGATGGGGTTAATAAGAGCACAAAATAGAAAAAAAACTTCGGCAAAGTTATTTTTCAGAAAAAAATTATTAGATAAGGTTAGTTTACTTTTCACTGATTTCGATGAGCGCCTCGTGAAAAAAGTTAAAGTATCGTGCCTTGAGTGTTTTTTCGTAATATATTCTTATGAAGAACTTTTATTGAAAACTGACACTTTTGGTCTTTATAAATAATAAAATCATTTTCAACAAAAAGAGTAGAATAGGCAGCGCCGCGCGCTGTACCGAAGATCAACCACTAAGGCACATCTAGCATCTGGCGACCCATATATTTACCATTCCATGTTGATCTATCGCATTGACAAGGCAAGCTTAATAATTGCTAGTCGTTGCGTCTTTGCAAAGTTTGATAATACATAAGCTAGTCCTAGGATTTACCTGCTAGATACATTGTCAATTTTATAGATGGAAAAAAGAAATCTGACGCTGCTTGTAAAAAACAAAATATACCACTATCGCCATCCACAAGTACATGCTTTTTTGACCCACTTTGGGGCGCTAAACTTTGTAAGGACTGAAAACAAAAATCTTCATACAAAACACGTATGGTATACTTACCAATTGCAGCAGCATCAACCTTGCGAGATTTCTTCCATCACCGTCGCTATCCACAAGTAATGCACCTGATTTATAAGTAGCTATACTACTTATCTAAGTAACACTTTGGTATTCTAAACTTCGCAAAGAACGAAAACGAGAACTGAAATTTTACCAAAATATTACCAGGTACATCCCCATATGACCCTTAATTTTCGACTAAACTTTAAGTAAATTTGATAAGTAGTTTTTAAGCTATGCTAACAGACGAACCGACTGAAACGATTAAACATATTTTTTGGCACGGACGCAAAAACTTGAAGATATGTGAAACCTGAGAGGGTGATTTTTTCATGATTACAAACATGTTATCTGGTCGCCATTTTGTTCCGCCGTCTTGAAATAGTACCACAGCTTTACTAGTTCATCTCTATACTACAGTTAGTTATGGCACACAATTTAAAATCAGTTTATTAAATGGTTTATTCAGACTGAATTTTTAAATATTTTATGTTGTTGATTCCTACGTAATACTTGTTAATTTTGTACAAAATTTCAGATAAATTGGATAAGTAGTTTTTTTTAATATTTTACTAGACCGCCATTTTATTTTGCCCTATTGGATTTTTACCAAAATGTTACCATGTCAACCCCATATAACTCTTAATTTTTAACAAAATTTGAAGTCAATCGCGTAAGTAGTGTTTTAGCTATGCCGACAGACAGGCCGACCGAATTGAGAAAACATCTCGGTGGATGATTTTTTCACAATTATAATACTTCCTCTTTTACAAGGAAAGTAAAAACTGGATATTTTTCGATTTTTGAGTCAATAGTCAATATCTATGACGAAAAAAAATATTTTTAGTTTATAAATCTACATGTTTGTATTTTTTGAAGACCGTGTCTATCCGTCCTAAGGTTTGATGCAACAAAATTTTCTGAGAAAACAATAGTAAAAAATATCCCTTTTTGCCAGTTTTGTTTATATATTGGGGAGATGATTGTAAATTACTTGAAAATGCCGAAAGACAAGAATTGGACATTATTCTGCAAATATTTGATGCTGCTGTTAATGATATTGACACTACCAGTTCAGTATCGTTATGAGCTGCACAAATGTCCAAATGCAAAACAGTAGTATAGCAACTTTAGCGTTTAGGTAATTGTGAAAGAGAAGTTGATATGTTATTTTTGCAGCACTTTTAAATTCTGGTAGCCAAAATTCGTTAGAAGATACGGGTTCTGAATTTGAGAATGTTGACGAATCTTTTCCAAGTGACCCATATATTTATAGACAAATGTTGACTACCAAGTTGGTGCGAAATTTCATTTAATAAATTTGAAGTTGGCCCAGATACTAACAGAAAATTTAACATTTCGTGGTATTATTAGCAAAATAAGGACAGCAGAACGATAAAAAAATACGAGAGTATATTCTCCAAGATCCCATAAGATCTTTTACTTTTCTTGTTGGTTATTTTCTACATATTCGAATACATGGTCTGATCCTAATGAAGGAATTTGTAACTTTAAAAAAGCTTTGGTAAAAACTAGCTAGCCATGAATAAAGTCAGGTCCATAAAGAATTTTACAATAAGTATAAACCACTAATGTAAAACTTTTAAAAGATGCTTCAGTAATAGCACTCAACAGAGCTGAAAAAATAATTGCTAGGAATTGCCAAATTTTTAAATGAATATTCGATGTCGTGTTGCTTCTTGCTAAACAAAATTTGTCATGTGGGCATGTAGAAAATGAGAAGCAATAATAAAGGTAATTTTTTCGAATTTTTTGACCTTTTTTTAAAATATTGCCCTTTATTAGCAGAGAATCTGCTTAAAGGAGATGCGAACTCAAAATATACTAGCAATAGAGTACAGAACGAGATGCTGCAGATATTATAGACATTAAGTACTATGGATCTACAAAAAAAACACAGCTAACTCTTTCAATTCGTTTCGTGGCAAAAAATGTTTTCACCGAATGAAGATTGTTAACTTTTGCTGATATTCCCAGTGGATCTGCTTTACCATATTTTAATGTTTTAACTAGCGAGTTGAGTAGTCGGAGTATTAATCTCGCTTATTGTAGAGGTCAGTCATACGATGGAGCTAGCATAATGTTGGGACATTGAACACGGTTGCAAAGGCTAGTTAAAAAACACAAGTATTGTATTTATTAGTGAAAACTTTCCTAAACTTAAATTATTTCAAAATATGCTGGACAAAGCACACAATTTAACAGTAAAAAGTCTATCCACAAGCAAACCACAAAAGAGTGGTACAATCTATACAGTGTGTCCCAGATTCGCTTCTCTATACAGGGATCTCGGCTCCTATTATACCTACAGCAAAGGTTAAATGGGGAAAGTTTTAGAGGAAACTTATTGCATTCGATATCCGGCTTCATATTTACGATCAATCGTTTTTGGAAATATCGGGGAAAACCGAAAATGGCGTATTTCGTTTTTGGCCAGTATGTCCGGAACGGTAAATTTGACAGCTGCCAAAATGTGATATTATTCGGACACATTTTTAAGACAAATAAGATGGCGTATATGACACGTCTTCATTGTTTTTTGTTAACCCGCAACCCGCCTCAACTTTCATTTTTCTTATGGCCGCCATATTGGATTTTTCGATTTTTGGAAAGAGCCTAAAATTTCCAATCTAGTGATATCTCACAAATGCATTAAAGATTTTAGTATCATCGAAATATTACACTTCGTAAAGTTAGGTTTCAGTTTTTTCTAAGGAGGCCATGATTTAAAGCAATGTTAGCTTTCAATGCTTTTCTAAGGAAGCCATGATTTATCTGTAACAAAATTGGATTTTGACTTTTACGTTAAGTTAAATAGTTGAAAGTATCAAAGCTGTGTTTTAATAAGTAGTGGGTACGCTTTTATCCCAATAAAAACATAAATCTGACACATAAATTGTCAAAACCTATAGAAAATGGCCGGCATTCCGTATTCAAATGAAGAAAAGGTTGACATGTTAGCTCTGTACTTTCAATCATACAGAAACGCCGACATTACCTCAGCAAGGTATTTGGAGATGTACTCCGAACGACGGCAGCCTCATAAAACTCAATTCAGGAAAATCGTAGTTAATTTAATTAACCATGGTGCCTTCGAACAACCTAGAAGCGGATACAATAGTAACAATGAAAATCGAGAGAGAAACATTTTACAAGCTATCAACGAAAACCCTAGTGCATCGGTAAGAACTGTAGAACAGGAAACTAATGTGCCAAAATCAATAGTACAGAGAGTTTTAAAAAAGAATAAGTACCATTTATACAAACCCATAATAGTACAAGGACTTAAGGAAACTGATTTTCCAAGACGACTACAGTTCTGTGAGTGGTATACTAGGAGATGTAATAAAAATCCTGATTTTGTAAATCATGTCTTGTGGTCCGATGAGAGCAGGTTCACGAATTGTGGAGACTTTAATAAGCACAACCGTCATCATTGGGCTGTGCAAAATCGTCACGAAGTGGCAGAGAGACGTCTAAGATCAGATTTGGAAGTAACGTTTGGTTTGGGATCATTGGTAAGTTAATCTAACCAATCTTTTTTAGATGGTCAAATAATAATCTTTTTTTTTTTTCGTTTAGTTCTTTAATGATACTAAAAGAGTATAATCTAATAAAAAAAAGTAAAACGTTCTACTTTAGTCAGTCAACTTATTTTTTTGATATTGTATTACATTTTTATTCAATCATTGTCTGTGTGATTGTCTGAATTTAATGATTTATTATTACCCGGGAAGCCTAGTTCTTGCGTTATGAAAAAAATACCATATTAATCAAATATCGAATTATTTTTCGATTTTCATTATGATTTATAGAAAGGCGTTCAGCTGTATTTCCGAATAATTTAAATTTTAAAGCACAAGGGGTTTGTTCTTTTGTTATTTTATGTTTTATTAAGGCACGATGTAGTTCTTTAAGATTATTATATCACTGAAATAAATTGATTTAGTTTTTCCGAAGTTAATATGTAATACCAACAGAATAATTTATTACGGCTATTACTTCCCGCTAACCAAATATGTTTTTCTTTTTCATAATAAAGCTGAATAGGTTTCAACTGTATACAAGCTCATTCATTACGGGATGTTTCGATAATTATTTTTGGGAAGAAAATATCTACTTTTTAATAAAGATAATTTTCCCTTTATAATTTATAGTTTTTAGTACCACCCGGACGACCCTGCCGCCCTTGACTGTCGGGCACCTATTAATACATTATTAACCATTTCAGGAAATCAACTTATTGGACCATTTTTATTTGACTACAACCTAAACGGGCAGATGTACCCAGAGGTTTTGCGAAACCAGGTTGTACCAGCCTTACGAGCTATTCTAACGGAAGATGAATTAAGAAGAACTTGGTTTCAACACGACGGATGTCCGGCTGATAATACCATTCACGTCAGGAACTTCTTAAGAGAGCAGTTTGACGAAAGAATAATTTCTTTAAATGGTCCAATATCATGGCCTCCTAGATCCCCTGACCTGCCGCCCTTGGATTTCTACCTCTGGGGTCACACGAAGAATGAAATCTATGAATTTAATCCGCCCGTGACCATAGAAATCCTGAGACAAAGAGTTCTGGACACATTTAGAAATATTAACTGAAATACACTTTCTAGGGTTGTACGAAAAACAGTCACCAATTGTCAAAAATGTCTCGATGCAAATGGACGTCATTTTGCAGACTTGTAAATTAATGTTACCCACTTACAAAGTAGTTAAAGCTCATTCAGATTTTTTAAGTCTTTATTTAAGTTCATGTTCTATTGAAAATTCAATGATTTCAATACATTACTTACTTATTGATGTAATCTTGTGACAAATAAATCATGGCCTCCTTTAAAAACATTGAAACCTAATTTACGAAGTGTGATATTTTGATGACACTAAAATCTTTAATGCAATTGTGAGATATCACTAGACTGGAAATTTTAGGCTCTTTCCAAAAATCGAAAAATCCAATATTGCGGTCATAAGAAAAAGGAAAGTTGAGGCGGGTTGCGGGTTCACAAAAAACAATGAAGACGTGTCGTATACGCCATCTTATTTACCTTAAAAATGTGTCCAAATAATGTCACATTTTGACAGCTGTCAAATTTACCGTTCTGGATATACTGGCGAAAAACGAAATCCGCCATTTTCGCTTTTTCGCCGATATTTCCCAAACTTATTGATCGATCGTAAATCTGAAACCAGATATCGAATGCAATAAGTTTCCTCTAAAACTTTCTCCATTTAACCTTTGCTAGGTATAATAGGAGCCGAGATCCCTATATAGAGAAGCGGATCTAGGACACACTGTATACAGCTACATAAAAGCCATAACAGAGATGTTGATAAAAATAGTCGGTGGTGAATAAATAACTCATTTGAGTTTAAGTTTTTACTGATATTTTGGAACGATATTCTCACTAAAATATATTCTTCAAAAATTCATTTCAACGTGGCTTCTACCCTTATAATATCGACCATAAAAGATTTAAATGCATTGCGAAGTGTCTCATTATCAAAATGCAGAAAAAAACTTGGAATGTCAAACAAAAATATACCATCACCGCAAAAAAATAACCCTGTTAACCAACCGAATTTTACAAGTCCTATGGGTGATCAAAAACCAGCAAAAAATTATACAAAAAACTTAGACGTGAAAAAAGAAAACAGAGAAAAACCAATCAGTCGCATTTTAATTGTAGGAGACGACAACGTTCAGGACTGTCGGGCTATTTTAAGCGAATTTACAAATAATAAGGACTACCAAATTTCTAGTTTTTTTAAACCGAATGCTATATTTAGTCATGTTATCAAAGACATTGCTTCCTTATGTCGTGTTTTACGAAGTTTGATAACGTAATTATTTATGCTGGAACGATGGATGTCTTAAACGGTCGAGATCTCAATTTTAACGAAGTTTCTCAATGCCTGAAAACACTCGGGCACACTAATATTACTCTTCTTAGTACGACGTACTCAAAAGACAGAAAAGTTTTAAATAATTTTGCTCATAATGTTAACTGTACGCTAAGTAAATGTGCTAATATGTTTGATTACATCACACATTTTTTTACACTAATTTTTTCTTTGCAACATTAAACTATGAAAGTCGGTCCTCCTTTTTGAACCGGTTTTTGAAAAAGGTATTGCTGAATGGAATTTTTCATGAAGTCCTAAACAATCCTTTTATAAATACTTCTAACTTAATTGTGGTGTCAAGAGAGAAGAATGTTCTATCCGAAAATCATAAACGGGTCGGAGATTTTCCAGAAGGATATACCCTCCCAGACGGCAATGTAAATACTTCGGGAGTTGACAAAGGTAATTTTGTGAATCTTCCGGTGGTAGCGGCAAAGGAGTTAAATAGCAAAACAGCGACACTAGAAACTGTAAGTAATATCAATGATCACATAATAAATAAAAGTTTTTTTCGAGCCCCCGTCAACGTTTAGAAATCCACTTATTTCTTGTCATCAAAATGTTCAGTGTCTAACAAATAAAATTTTGATTCTTGACGTGGCACTCGAAGAGTCTAAATGTGATATTTTGTTAATAAGCGAACACTGGTTGAATAAGGACCAATTTTACCAAATTAAACTTAAAAATTACGCTCTAGTGACATCTTTTTCTAGAGAAGCCTCAATACATGGCGGTGTCGCCATTTTTAAAAATGATTTATTCTGTAAACCTCTTATTGTCTGTGATGTGTCAAAATTTTGTGTAGAGGGCATTTTAGAGTGTTGTTGTATAAGGATTGATTGTGTTAAACTCTTCGAAATTGTGATATACAGACCACCTCTTGGAAATTTTAATATTTTCTTACAGTTGTTAAATGATTTATTATCTGAACTGAATAGACCCGATTACTGTTTCATCATAGGTGGCGATTTTAATGTACATTTTTTATCATCCTGTTATAATCTTAGTCTTTTGTTGGATCTTTTGGGTATCTATAACTTAACTGTAAAAATAAACTCACCTACTAGAGTAAATAGTACATCGGCAACATGTATTGATAATTTTTTGACAAACACTCTGGTTAGTAGTTTTAGTGAGGTTATAAATCTACATGTATCAGATCATTATTCCCAATATTTATGTCTTGAAACAGAAAATAGTATAAATACATCGCAGAGGAAGAGCTTTTTGAAGAGAAATTTTTGTACAAGTAATATAAAAACGTTCTTACATTTTCTAAAACATGAGAATTTCGATTCGGTTTTCAAAACAGCGCTCCCAAATGGAGCGTTTAATAATTTTGCCGAAATATTTCTTTATTACTTTAATTTGTCTTTCCCTTTAAAAAAATACTACCCTTCTAATAAAAGCAGTAAGAAAATTAAATTAAATCCTGAGTTAACACGTCTTAAAGAAAAAGTTAGCATGTTTGCCACTTTAGCTAAATATGACAAAAAGTATCTTCCTCTTTACAAACAAATGAATAGCATTTACAGGGAAAAACTAAAATTTTTTATGTGTAGTAAAAACGATTTGAAAATTCTAAACGCAGAGAACAAATCAAAAGCAATGTAGCAGTGCATAAAGAATATTCAGAAAAATGAAGGAAAGAATAATATTGAAATCAGTATAAACGGTACTTTGTTGTCTAATAATGAAATGGCCGAGCGGTTTAACACACAGTTCACATTGCTCAATGATAACATGCCTTTAGATTTGGATTTTGTGGAACATAATATACCTCTATCTAATAAATCATTTTTTTTTATCGCCCATATGTAAGGAAGATGTGTTAAATGTTATAGGTAGGCTTAAGAATTCTAGTTCTAGTGGTCACGATGGCATCTCTAATAATATTTTAAAAAAATGTAAAGAATTTATTGCAGATGTTCTTGCGTATTTAATAAATATTTCAATTGAAAATGAATATTTCCCAGATGAGCTAAAACTTGCTACTGTAATTCCTTTACATAAAAAGGGTGACCAAAATAATTTCGACAATTACCGTGGAATAAGTCTATTAACCAGCATTTCAAAAATTTTTGAAAAAATAATTAAAGATCAGCTTGTTTCATTTTTCTATAGAAATAAATTACTCTCGCCGTCACAGCATGGTTTCACCCCTAAGAAAAGCACAGAAACTGCGTTGTGCGAGTTTCAACGGTTGATTGTGGAGGCCCTTGATAAAAAACTGCTTGTATTGGGAATGTTTATAGATTTTTCACGGGCATTTGATGTAGTAAATCACAATATTTTACTCGCTAAACTTTATAGATACGGGGTAAGAGGTAAACCGCTAAATTTTATTAAGTCATATTTGTCAAATAGAATGCAGATAGTATCTGTAAATGGCGTACAAAGTAGTTGCATGACTATTGAAAAGGGTGTGCCCCAGGGCTCAATTTTGGGTCCTTTTCTTTTTCTGGTCTTTGTCAACGACCTCATAAATTTTATCAATAACTCTGCAGAAAATACTTTCGTGATTTCTTACGCCGACGACACCAATGTTTTAATAGTTAGAGAAGACTCTACATCGTTAAAGTTGACTGCTGAAGAAACTTATATTAAAATTTTGAACTGGTCAGAAAAAAACAAACTTAAATTAAACAAAAATAAAACGACAATCATTAATTTCTCTCTTAAGCCCAAAAATGTGCATTTGGAACTGTTTGAAGGAAGGGATTTGCATTTACGCTCGGCAGACCAATCTAAGCTGCTCGGAGTCATTTTCGACGATAACTTAAAATGGAATCCGCATATTGAGGGTCTTTGCAGTAAGTTGCGTGGTGGTTGTTACGCACTTAAGTTTATGTCTATGCATTGCAGTAAAGAAATACTTTTATCGCTTTATTACGCCAACATACACTCAAGAATTAGATATGGAATATTAAACTGGGGGATGAGTGCTAGCGTCGATAGAGTTTTTATAATGCAAAAATACGCTGTACGCATAGTGGCTGGACTAAAATTTAGAGAATCGTGTAGAAATGCTTTTAAAAATTTGAACATTTTGACTGTAGCAAGTATATATATTTACGAGGTTTGTTGCTTTGTCTATCAACACAGAGTTACTTTTCAGGATGTTAGGCCACACCACAATTATAATACCAGATTAAAAACACTTTTATTACCTGTTAATCACCGATCTGCTCTTTTTCAAAAATACATTTACTTTACAGGGTGCAAGTTTTTCAACAAGTTAGATGCAAATATTAGAGATGCTGTTAACGTCAATATTTTTTAAAAAAGACTAAAAAAACCTACCTTCTAAACGTAAATTGTTATAGTTTTGAGGAATTTTATATTTTATATTATTTTTTAAATTTTTTAGTACTGGTTTTGCCATAGTTTTATGAACTGCATGACTTTTTCTTCAATTTTTGTATTTTTTTTGCATTTTAATTGAAGAAATAAACGTTTTTTTAATTTTGAATTTAAAATTTTGAAATAATAATGCTTATTTGAAATATGATACAGAGGCCAAAAAACGTCGAATAATTGCGGTACATTACAGGAATATCTGACAAAACGGGTAAGAGGAAAATATTTCACTACGAAATAGTTGAGGATACAGCTCACGAAAGCGCTAGAGACCAATTTCGTATTGATGTTATTTACAACTTTGGATATGTTGTTCATCGAAACGTTGTAAAAGCAGATTTTTTTTATATAGCGCAAAAGTTCTCGGATTTGAAAAATAATGTGGTATCAAAAGAAAACAAACTTGCTTAATGAAGCTACTTGCTTTTTATTTCAAAATAAGCAAAATAATAATTTTTAACAATCGCATTTAATATACCTAATTTTAAAATAATTTAGAAAATTTTATATCTACTGACCGCAAAATATATTGTTTATACTGAGCAAATTTCGAAAACCTAAGTGAAGATTGTTCGAACTTATGCATCGCACACATAACGAGCACATCCTTCCTTGCCTCTCTAAACACGGATACTGAGACCCAATATAACAATCCTTAATCAATGACTGAGACTGAGGTGGGAAAATACTGTTACTGTTCTACTCCAGTTAAATGTACCTACTTTTAATACAGGAATTTGGTCCGGCATATCCGTGAAATACTCGAAATATACGTACTCTTTTAATACAGACTTACACATGTGGTAGTTAGAAACGAGGAGTCTTGTTTTATGTTTATATTTTTAACGAGATTTTAATTGTTCGATTAGTATGGGCTAGTACCTGAGCCTCGGACAGTGTTAGTTGCTGTCTTAGAGTAAAAATTAAAGTAGAGATCACAATTCATTCATAAATCACGTTAGGGGTATGTGACAACATGGTTAACATTCTATCGACCAATGTTTACAATAAAACAAGAAGTGGGGATGGCCTATGTCCAAGCCGTGGCCATTTGTTGATGAATGCCAGTGGCGGCTCGAGTTTTCACTTACCGCATAATATCATTAATCGTGAAAAAATCTTCGTTCCGGGTTTTTACAGGTCTTCATGTTTTTCCATTACGGTCGGTCGCTCGGTCTGTTCCGGTATAGCTAAAAAAACCACTTACTTGATTAACTTTAAATTTATTTAATTTTCCACAAAAATTAAATCTGATAAAAAAAAAAACTGGTCAAATATTGGTATGAATTTAATATGGCGAAACACAATGACGACCTGTTTAAAATGTTTTATGTATTAAAATAAAGAAATGGGCCATGCTTCATTATCGTTGACAAAAGAAAGGATTCTTACCTATACCTTAATGAGGCAAATAGGTATTTTTACAAATTTCAAAGAAATAATCGTTCCCTACTTCACTATCTAAAATCAAACCATTAAGTTAGGTAAGTTTAAAAGGAAATTAATTATTTATATATTATTAAACTTTAGTTTTTAGTTATGTTTGCCTTATGTCACTGTTATTTTGTAATTGTGACATTTAGAAAAATTATTTGTTCAGTTGTTCAAAATGTCATCTTAAACCTGTAACTGTCAAGTTAGACCTTGTCTAAATTTAAACCTGTTTAGTGAATACGGGTGTTAGGAAAGTAAAAAAGCGAGCGTTATAAAATAAAAATAGAATAGCCTATTGTCATATTGTTATTCCATGTTAATAGCTAAATTAAAAAATAAAAGATTCTTTTAAAATTTTCAATATCTTAAATCTTAAATTCTAACCAGTTTAAAATTGTATGTTTTTATTTAATTCAAAGAATCACTATTTATTTACCCCAACAATAAAAAATTACTCAAGAGAAAATGAAAAAAGGCCCTAAATCATCCGAAACTTTATTATTTACCCAGATTTCATCCAAAATCTAGTAATTTTCGAAATCGCAGTATTTTTTGAGCGTGAGGCGCCCTTTGACTATTTTAATATAGTATAGACATATTCTATAATTATTTTAGTTCTCTGATAGGAAAAACTATTGTAATGGTCAAAAAAATCACCTCAGAGTCTTTTTATATCATTTTTTTTAATCTCACATAAATAAACGTTCTGTTAAAATGGATTGGATGTCATGTGACCCAAAATAAGTGAATACGGTATCTCCCATTAGACATAACAGGATAAATTTTTTTTTGATTAAAAGATATTTTTAAACATTTAATTGCCGTACCATAGTTTTGTTGCTCCATTTTGAAAAAGTAAATAAAACTTATTTATTAAATATTCAAAAAATCAAACATTTTTACTAATGTCATCCCTATATAATATTTGATTTTTGGCAAAATTTGAACATATATCAACAATTACGCAGTAATACATTAAAACACATTGCTTTTAGTAACATAATTTTATTAGGCCGCCATTTAACTACAATTTTTACTGGTGTAAAACTCTGAGGCTTTGGGTATTTTAGTTAATGGTATTTTCTATTTTGCACCTAATTTTTCTGCAAAAACCAATAAAATGGAAAAACATTACTGTTCTTTGTATGAAAATTTTATTGCATCATTTTTAAACATATTTCTAAATATAAAATCCTGCCATTTTGAAAATTTTGAAAAAAACATATTGGATTTTTAAACTTGCAAGAAAAAAAAGAAAATTTTACTAATCACTAAAAATTTCAGTATATATCATAAATGACCTTTAATTTTTAACCAAAACTTGAAGTCACACAAAAAATACACAAGCAGTTCTTACAAGCTAGTTGTCGAGGAAAACTTAACATTGCTCTACAAATAAGTTCTGCATATAGACAGAAAAATGCAAAACATAAGTAAGAAAATATCGGCATAATTAGCAAGAATCATAAGTTGTGTTAAATTTTGTATGTTTTTGAACTGGCACTCCTTGGCCATGGTAAAACAGACGAGTCTTTAAATCGTGGAATTTTTTAAGAATTAATTTTAGTGCTGAGTTAACCAATTTGTTGAAAGAACATTCAGAAACGTTATCCGTATTCTAAGAAAAGTCGACAACAATTCAAAACGAAATGTTATTCCATGTTAATAGCTAAATGAAAAAAATAACAAAGCGATTTTTTTAAAAGTGTTTTCAATATCTTAAATCTTAGGTGGTAATAATTTACTTTAAAAAGCGTCAATTTTTACAATATTTGAATTACAACTTACACTAACCAAAAAGTGCAATAATTACAATTATAAATCACTTAGAACAATAACTATCAAAGAATCACTATTAAAAATTCCTCGAAAACAATTACAAGTTACCCCAACATATAAAAAATTGCCAAGAACAATAACATTTCTAAAAATAATCAAATATGTTGTTTAAAGTGACATTTTGATTACGAGGCCAAAGTTTGACGTTAAGTGTACAAGTTTTGGTTTAAAATAACTTGCGATAATTATTTAAAAAAACCGGATTTGTGAATTTCATCCAAAATCTAGTAATTTTTGAAATCGCAGTATTTTTTGAACAGTTTTTTTTCTTGTTTTAGAACCAATTATTTTAATATAGTATAGACATATTCTATAATTATTTTAGAAATTCTCTGATAGGAAAAACTATTGTAATGGTCAAAAAAATCATGCGCAGTGGAAAGGCATTGTTTGCGATTTTTCAAAGAAAATTCAAGAGAGGTGGGCAAAGTCGGGAAGAAAAATGACTATTTTTTATGGATGGGGATGATTTATTTTTTTTGATTGATGCTAATGAATGCATGAACAACCGAGATCATCCGGACGACCACCAAAGCCACTCGGAGAAGTTAAAACGATCAAAGAAAAAAAAAGTTCAGCACTTACTTTCTTCCAGTGTTGAAGAACTTACATTTGCAGCTGAGGTTGCCTTAAGAGGTGATGGTAAAAGAGATGCAGCGGCGTTATTAAAAGAAATAAGCATGAATACGCTATCAAATTAAGCATTTGAGACGGGAAAAGGAAAACAAGGTTCAATACAAAAGAAGAAGCCTTAGCTGTTTCGTGGATTGTGATTGACAAAACAATCATATATTCATTTAAGAAAAAGTGCTCGGGACAGAGGACATTTCTATATCCATCATACAATGAACTACAAAAACAAAAATGAATGTTGTCCTTTAAGCGAATGTATTAGTGTGGGTCAAAACGAAATTGAAGGCGTTACTAGATTTGCGCAGCGTCTGTCCAAGATCCGTTTTAAAGTATTTTGCTTCAAATAAAACTTATTTATTAAATATGCAAAAAATCAATAGATATAAGCAAAAGTTTAATGAATCCCCGAACCTGATGATGAATATTTGTTTACTTTTTCTTTGGTGCCTATTAATTACACTCCATCAATGATCCGCAAACATATATTTGGAAGAATCAAAACCATATCAACAATTACGCAATAAAATTTTTATATTAAAACACATGATATGGTGAATTTGAAGTTATTCAGAACCAAAAAATTTACGTATCTGAAATAAAAATTTTAACTGAATTAATTTTCATCATCAGCTTCTTTTGACGATGATTGACAGAAGGTATGCAATATCTAAGTGGTACAAATCTTCTTACCTGTTATATCTGCAAAGCAACACCAAAAACCATGAACCTAGTGCCAAAGGCTCATTGGGAATTTTGGCTTTATTTTACTATTTTGCAATAAAAGTAATTTCATATTAGTTACAAATTAAATTTAAAAACATGGCAAGCAAAAGGCAGTGAATCTAAAGCTGAAAAACAAAATCCGAAATACAAAAAAAATTTAAAACAGAATTCTGATTGTATGAAAATTTTATTCAACCAATGATGGCAACACATTTTTTCCTTAACCCACAAAAGGCTAAATATGTGGATGAAAGGATAATAACTAGGTTTTGTTCTTTTAACTTTCATCAGGGTATGGAAAATATTTGAGAAAAAAACATTACTTTTTACGTGGTATTACAAATTTAAAATTCTTGTCCATGCAAGAATACTAAAAAATTGTTTAGTGCCTATTGGGCAACTTTAACTAGGCATCAAAAGCTAAAAATTTTCAAAAAGTATATATACTAAAGTAATAAATGTATATGATCCTTTAATAACCAGTTATAGGAAAAAGACCCAAAAACCAACGTCAACATTTTCTAAAGACGTTCTTTTCTTATTTTAGCATCCTCACCTACTGATTCTATAGATCACTTACAAAAAAGACACTGATGACAGTACATTTTAATATGCAATTACATCCAATTACATGGAAAAATATTTTTTCTGTTTGTCTGCAATAACATTGCAAGTAAATGTATATTCGAAATCAAAAGAGAAGACTATTTGGTTATAATGATGACACATTAGTTACCTAATTAAATTTGTAAAAGTCAAAATTTTAAGTAGAAGGATGTAATGGCATATTTGAACGTAATTTTTATCATCAACTTGTGTATAACAATTTTCATTATTGTCAAATATAAAGGTACTTTACTCTTGGGCAAAATTTAAATTTTTTGACAAACCTCGTATCGATTGAAAAAATGTAATATTTGATGATTACATTTTAGTTTTGGAACATGCAGAACTTTTTATAAAGAATAACTTTTTTTCCTAAAATTATTAAGTAATAAAAAAGTTTCCCATATGTGGCCAACTTAAGTGGACACACTGTATATTTATATTGTAAGTCATTATTAAATTTAGTTAAAGTATAAATGTATTTAAGTTTAAACATAAATCTAATATAAATGAAATTGTACAGGATTTTTATAACAGAAGCGAGTGTTTTTTTTGACAAAATTCAGTGTGACGACTTGTTCAAAATATTCCACTGTGTGACGTAGGCAACTATTGGCCGTTTTAGGTTACGTGATTGATACATTTCTCTGAGGAGAAACAAATAAATGCCATTTTGCTACTATGTTGTCAGGTTCTAATGCGTTTGTATTGCATTTTTTAGAATTCGTATCGTCATTTCTTCGCTCGAATGTCTGCAAGTGTTTGCTACTTGGCTCGTAGTGTAGTGATATTAAATGTCAATATGATCAAAGGATGGAAAGTTTTGACAATGTTGATCATATGATTTGTCAAAATTGACATAAATTAGAGTAGTGTAGATGCCTCAGAGAACTGTCCATGACGTATTTCTAAAATGGTCTATTATCAAATGGCATTAATATTGCGTTATGTCAAGGGACATGTTATATGCGAAAAGTTTTGGACCTTTTTCAATGGAAAATATTGGACGAGAAATAGACCCAATGGTTCAAAATAATGCGAAAAAACTAATAACACAGGCGTACGATGGGGCTAGCCTTATGAGTGGATCCGTTGGATGTGGGCAGACAAAAATTCGTGAAAAATATCCATGTGCGTGCCTTGTACATTGCTATGCCCACTAGTTGAACTTGATAGTGCAAAAGGCAGCTAGCCAAAATTCGATAGTACAAATTTTTTTTAATAATTAATCAGGAATTCCAGCGTTTTTTTTCTAATTCATCTAACCGAAATAACGCGTTAGAGAAAATTGTTAAAGTCAGGCTTCCGCGTGTTGCCCTTACTCGTTATCCATTAATATACGGATAGTTAATAAGATTTATGAAGATAGGGAAAATCTAATACTATGTTAATACAATACTGGCAGAGAGGCAAGTGATTTAATAAGGACTCTAGAGGACTCAAATTTTATGTTTTGCTTGACATGTTTTCACAAAATTCTTCTTCCCGTTGAAATCCTTTATAACCAATTCCAGTCTAGCTTAATTGACTGTATTCAGTTACAAAAATCGATTTCTAACTTTGAGCCGCAAATATCAAACCTGCGTAATAAAACTGAAGCACTTGGAACAATAATGGAAAACTGATGTTCCACATAAACGTAAATGATTTGCCGATGATGATAAAAATAATGTAATTGCTAAAGAAATATGTGGTCATAGTGACGTAGGTTAAAGGTAGACTTTCGTATAGGGGACACTTAAAAGTAAATTTTCTCGTAACAAATACTTCTTAGTCTTTTACCAGAATTTTTCAACATGAAATATTTGACAAACCTACTAAAATGTACCCAATACTCGAGAAGGAGCGATTAAGAACCGAATTAGAATTAAATGGTGCCACGAGTACATTGGAATTCATCTTAAAAAATGAACTAGAAAGCACATTTTTGAAAGAACTCGAACTATTAATATGACAACGCCAATGAATACCGCTGAACCTGAATGTTGCTTTAGTACTCTAAAAGGATAAAAAAACCTGCTTCGAAATTCTATGTCGAATAACAGACTTAATGTTTTGACAATGATGGCAATAAATAGAGATTTTGGGCATGAACTATCTAACTTTGACGAAAAGGTATTAGAAACATTTGTCGGTTTTAAAAACAGAAGAATCGACTTCTCCTTTAAATACTGAACTAATTGCGGACCGCATTCTGTGAGTATGTTAGATGCCTAGTTCGTTAAAATATGTTTAACGTTTTTGTTTTGATAATATAATTTGAGTGGATGATCCAAATAAACAATTATATTATATATAGTAGACAGACTTACATATCTTATTATATATTAAAATGAATATTATTCGTTAATGGTACAACATGCACGTATACACAATGATCATCACGATTTACGATGTCTTTCTAAAGAAAACTACTTAAAAATACTTATTTTTTAAACTTCTTTAAAGATTAACGATAATGGCACACCTCCAGTTGGAAACATCACTTATTAAAACTTACAGCCAAACAACTATGACCCAGGACAGACTTAACAACTTAAGTCTGATTTATATCAAGTCCAACTACACCAAGAATATATGCTTAGACACAGTTTTTGAATAAGTTTTTATGTGACAAAACAAGAAGAATGCTACTATAATTCAACTTATCTATCTTTATTAATAAATAATTTCAATATAATTGTTTCCGTCTGTTCTATTTTATAATTACTGCTTTCATATCTTTTTATTTTAACATTTTGTAGCACATCTGCGGAGTTTAGTACTCTAAATATCAAAACTTGGTTATATATTTGAAAAACCAACAATGACGTTTTGCGCCCCAAGATTACTGAGCGCCCCTGTTCCCTCCGCCCTAAGATCTCCTAGGCATGACACTGAAATAATTTATATAAATAAGAAAAATGTATGGCCTAAAACTGATAAGTTTTAAATCATTTTAAAATAACCTCGAACGAATTAAAGACATTTTTTCAAAAATCACTGCATTAAATAGTTATAGTAATTTTAACTTTATCATAGGTCATCTGAAATTGTGATACTAAATCAATAACTGCAGAAATAGTATCGATTGATTTTCGAAAACTGTATTGCTATTCACATAACAATCTTTTCTTAAACGCAATAAAAGTTGTTCTTTAACAATTTTTTTTAAACATTTTAAACCGATATTGGACTGCAATTAGAATGTTGCTGATTATCTTCAGACTTTAATATATGGGTTTTACATTAGCCATCTTAATTCCCATAGGCACTTCACCGGTGCTCAAGGATGATTAATCACTGCAAATTAAAGGTATCAAAGATGTTACAATTTTTACCAGTTGACACATCAATAAGACCCATTCTCAAGCTTTTGAACTATACATATTGTCAATAATTTCTTCCACTTTTCTAGACAGTATATCAGCAAATGGCATAATTACATTCGATTTGGATTCAGTTGCTAATACTTCAGGAATATTTTGTATTTTCTTTGGAGAGGATATCTTTACGTCATTAGATATAATTGATTTTACTTCATTATTACTATTGCCAAAATATTAAATTTCACTTGTTTTCTTCATACTATTTCAAATGGTAAATTTAATTTTTTATCTAGCTACAATGCCTCCGCCTTTTTTTTATATTATAATGGCATCTTAAAATTAAATTACAACCTGGTAGCCCCCCAGAATTTTAGAGAAAAACTCACTTTGGGAAAGATTTGGGGGATAAAAAAGTTACAGTATAATTTTTAAAACAATATTTTATTTTTTCTAAATATCTCAAGAACCTTAATAGTTAGAGTCCATCTGCAGATGCTATTGGGATTGTATGTAAAAAAATCGATACGAGTATTGAAGTTTCGGAAACGGTAGATATACATTTCTTAAAAAGCCGAATTGAACGTCGGCATTTTAAGAAGTGATTTCATTTCTTCGGATCTAAAGATACTACCCACATAATTTGCTAGAACAATCATTCTGAGGAAGTTTAACAAATTATTTAGCTATGTCGGGAACAGTCCAACGGACAGCAATTAGGAAAACGTCTGGGAACCTTGATATGTGGACACGAGCAGCGACTTTATTATTTAAAATAGAACACCCTGTTATTACAATACCAGGTTTCGTACCTTTATCTTTAATGACAACCGAAAAAATTTACAAGAACCCTATCATAAAAGGCAGTGTATTTCTTTCTAATTACTTTACTTAGGTGTATATTCTCTCTGTTTCTATCACATTGCTCCTTACGGCAGAGTTTTTGTTAAAATTCTCAATTGTCTTTAAAGACATTAGACTTGGTATTTTTAATCAGCAAGATGCCCAATTATTGAAGTAATATTATACAGTGTGTTCCATGTAAAATAACAAAGTCGATGCTCATTTTATTTTCTTTACAATTGTCATTTGTTTATTTTTTTAGCGAATCCTGATAGTTCAGAGAAAAACATAAAAGTTTTGTATACAATATTTTTTGATCTCTAAAAGTTAAGCTTGTAGACCCATTTAAAATATAACTAGACACACTCTAAACAAATTATAATTCGTAGTTATAAAATATACAAAGTATCAAAGTATAATATAATAACAAAGCGATTTTTATTTTCTTGTTCAATTATCTTCCTCAGACATTTCTTCTTCACTTGTATAATCTGGATCTTCGATTTGTTCTAAACATTTAGGGCACTCGCAAGCAAAAAGATAATTTTCCATGAGCATTTTTCTTCTGGAATGTCTAGATCTGTTGATTTCACAGTCATTCAAGTAACTGATGCATATTTCTTCACCTGGCTGAATATCTTTTACTGCCACAAGTGATAACCTAATAAAAATTTACATAATTAAAATATATTTCAAGTTAAAACTTTTTGGGTTTTGATTTTGCTTTCCTATAATATACACCTTATAATGTCAGATTGCATTATTTTAATCATTTGGCTGATATCCATATTTCTAGATGTAGATAAGTCCATTATTATTAAAATGGACACAAAGAACATAATTTTTTTATAATATGAACTGGAACTATTCTGCAGCAAACGAATATAAACAAGTTACGAGTGTTATATACAGTTTTAATGAGTTAAACGTATTCTACATGTGACCTGTTTACGATCATTTAAATGATCTGTACAACAGGCTACATATTTAACCCAATTATAGTTCAGGAAAATAACAGAAAATAATATTTTATATTATATAATATTAACCACTAATATTTATCTGTGCTTAAAAATATTCTGTTTCGTAAGACTAATAGAATCTAGACAAACATGCAAGCTGTAAACAAATCCACTGGTGGGAAAATTCCTTTTGAAGGTTCTAATAGAGCAGGAAAATATATATACATGCATAAATTTATAGTAAATGCTAAATATCATGAAAACAATAATTGGAGTAAAGATTTTTGTGAAGAAAAAGTGATGTAGAATTTAAAAATAGGTGGTTTGAGAGATTTTTTTTTTAATAGGAAAACAATTTTTTTTACACAGGCATTATGTAGCATGGTATTCAGTTTGGGGAGAGGGTTATACATCTCTATATAATGGTAAATATAAACAAGCTGCTAAAAAATCATCAACACCTAAAACAGTGTTACTACTGTTAATTATCTTAGTGGCCTTAAAAAAAATTAGTTTGATGGGCTAGATAACGTAAAAAACGAATTTCGGGGGCAGGGGACCCGGACCCCATGGCTACATGCCTGTTTTTGTGCTCCGCATTGCTCTCTCTCTCTCTCTCTCTCTCTCTCTCTATATATATATATATATATATATATATATATATATATATATATATATATATATATAAATAAATCTTTTTTTTGTAGGTGGATACTAATTACTACACTTTCATAAATTGGAAAATAAGGTTTTTTTCATTGAATAACCAAATTTGGATTTCAAATACACAGTGCTGTGCAAGTAAAACCCTATTTCTTGCCATTTAACTCAATAAGATAAAGACGGAGATACGCATCACAATGCTCTTCCAGTTTGTATTTAGTTTATTGCCTCCTCCAAAATAATTAATATATTTTGGAACTACCCTGAAGATTATGATGCAAGTTAACATGGTTGCAGAAAAATAGACCTCCACTGTTCTTCACTATGTGGAAATTGTCGTGTGCAATCATTTATTTATTTCAATGGACTATACAATTTTAGTTAAAAATACAATTCAAATTAAATACTTAATCATTAAATAGTAACTCTAAAGAGGTAAATCACATCATAAGACTAGACAAAGAATTTCTGGTTAATAAAATAAAATTTCTTTGCCTATCCTTGAAACACGAGAGAGCAACTCCAAAATCAGTGTGCTCATCGATTTGCCTGTTCACTGGCATGAATTGACCGTGTCGGGTATTACGTTTCTTGTAAAATAAAAAAGGATATTTTCGATGGTCCTTACAGGGTGTGCGAAAATTGTCTTTCTTCAATATATTAGGTGAAACAATCAAGCCATTTAATACTTAGACATGAAACATTAATTTAGCCTAAAATGTTCCATCAGTTGTCCGGCATCGATCTTGTCTTTCCTTAGTCCCATTTTATATTGAAAAAAATGCAATCCTGCACTCTATACAAGTTTTATGAATGTCATAATAAGGACCTCAAATTGAGGAGCCATATTCTAGAATTGATCTTGTGAACGTTGTGAAGAGGTTTACCATGCAGTCTAAGTCTCCTAGATACCCTGATATTCTGACAACCAACCCCACATTCGATTAGATCTATCTATGATAGTTTAATAATGGTTGGCGAAACAAAGCATGCCATCTAGATGTAAACTTAGATCTGCAGTTACTCTAGGCAGCGTGAATCCCCATTTTATGTGAAAAATTTCAACGAAATTCATACAAGAGCATTTTTCTACATTTAACTTGAGATTATTTGCTTCATTATTTCTGAGTTAATATGTCTCTGAGGTACTACAATGCATACACAGGGAAAAATTTTCAAATCATCAGCGAAGAGTAACAATAAATATCATAGCAATATTATTAACTAAAAGCAAAAACAATTTTGGCCTCAAATAAGACTCTTGCGGCACATCTGAATAGGGATCTTCGAATATTGAATGACTAGAATTAGCAATAAACACATTTGTTTGTGTCCATAATAATCAAAGTAAACATGAGGGGGTGAAGGGAAACTTTCCCACTGGTTTGCCAGATTGTGTGATAAATATAAGGTTCAAACATATTTAATTTGTTTTAAACCAAATTCTGCTTTAAATTTTTGGCACGGTAAAAATAAAAATTACATTTGTCCATTTTTAAAAGTTGAATATATTTTGTCCGCAAAACAATACAAAAAGTCTTTTGTTATAATGTAATTTAATTTTGCCTTTCGTTACTAATATTATCAACATTTATATCCAACCGGCAACAACCCGATTTTTGAAGTTTAACTTTAATTTGACATTTAAATAGCTTTGTTCTTGAGTGATGACGTGTTTCAAATTTGTTATTGACTTGTGTTTTAGTATGTAAAAACTTAAGTGATTTTTTCTAAACATGAACTACTTTTCTAGAAGTGAAAAATCGAGGTCGTTTCCCCGTAAGAACAAAATATAACCTAGATTGTGTCAGAACATTGGCGTACATTCGTTAGAAGATGGTAAGTGCTATATTTATATATATGGTTCAAAATGGCGGCTTATTAAAATATTTAAAAATTCAGCCTGAATAACTACTTAATGAATTGATTTGAAATTGTGTGCGATAGCTAACTGTGGTATAGAGATCAACTAGTAAAACTGTGGAAATAATTCAAGATGGCGGAACAAAATGGCGGCCAAATAATATAATCGTGAAAAAAATCACCCACTCTTTCAGGTTTTATATACATCTTCTCGTTTTAGCGTCCCTAGATGCCAAAAAATATGTTTCATCAATTCCGTCGGCCCTTCTGTCTGTCAGTTCGTGGTATTGAACTAACCCGATTGGCTTCAAATTTTCATAAAAAATTAAGAGTCATATGGGGAAGATCTGGTAATATTTTGGTAAAAATAGAGTATGGCAAAAAGCAAATGGCGGGCTAGTGAAATGTTAAGGAAAAATATTATGAAAAAGCTACTTGTCGAATTTATTTCAAATTTTGCATAAACATCAATTATTATGTTGGAATCAACTGTTAAAATTTTGGTACGAATCCAAGATGGCGGCACAAAATAAAAAACTAGAAACTATTTAATGAGTGCAAATTGTGTGCTATAACTAATTGTGGTATAGTGCTGAACTAGTAAAACTAGTCACTAATTCAAACTCTAGATTTTACATATATTCACGTTATAACGTTCCTAGATGCCAAAAACATCCTCTGTTAGTTCGCGACATATGAGGATGACCTAGTAATATTTTGATAAAAATCCAATATTGCTGAACAATGTTAAAAAAAAATTGTTAGAGTGGTGTATTATTTGGGGTTAAGATCCAGAAAAACAAGTATTTTTTTTTAAATTATCCGTTTTTCGGAACTTAATTTGTGCATCCTCAGGACATATATTATTACTATCGCATATTATCAGTCTTTACCTACTCTGTAGGTTCGCAGGTATTTCCTAGATATTAAGTTCCTAAATGGTTTTCGGTAACAAACCTCTTGTTATGTTACAGTGGTGTATTATTTGGGGTTAGGGTCCAGTAAAAAAACAAATGTCTATTTTTAAGTAGTCGACGTTTCGTAACTTTATTGTTGCAACTTTATGACACATATAGTTTCTATATCCTGGATGAACCCCATATTATCAGTCTTTACTTACTCCATTCGTCCTCAGATATTTCCCCGATATTATGTTTCCATGGTTTTCGTTAACGATCCTCTTGTGGTTATGTTAGAGTGGTGTATTATTTGGGGTTAGGGTCCAGTAAAGAAACAAAAGGTTTTTTTTAAATTGTCTACGTTTTGCAACTTTATTGTTGCACCCTCAGGACACATATATAGATTCTATGTTCTGCGTGAAACCCATATTATCAGTTTTTACCTATTACGTTGAACCGCAGATATTTTCCAGATATTAAGTTTCCAAATAGTTTTCGTAAACGATCCTCTTGTTTTTATGTTAGAGTGGTGTATTATTTGGGGTTAGGATCCAGTAATAAAAACAAAAGTTTTTTAAATTGTCGACTTTTTTTATTGTTGCGTTCTCAGGACACATATATAGATTTTATATCCTGCATGAAACCCATATTATCAGTCTTTATTTACTCCGTTGCAGATATTTCCCACTTATTAAGTTTTTCCACTTATTAAGTTTCTAAATAGTTTTCGTTAACGATCTTCTTGTTGTTAGAGTGGTGTATTTTTTGGGGTTAGGAAATATCTGCAGACCAACGGAGTAGGTAAAGACTGATAATATGGGTTTCATGTGGGATATTCAATCTGTGTCCTGAGGATGCAACTATAAAGTTCCGAAACGTAGAAATTAAAAAAAAGGGCTTTTGTTGTTCTAACATAACAAGAGGATCGATATCGAAAACCAGTTAGAAACTTAATATCTGGGAAGTATCAGCGGACCAGCGGAGTAGGTAAAGACTGATAATACGAGTTTCAATTTAAGGTGGCGAAACAAAATGGCGGCCAAATAAATTTTTTATAAAATCAATGTAAAAAAATCTTGTTTAATTGATTTTGCAGAAATATTAGATGTGAAAATGGCATAAACTGGTACGTATTCAATATGACGTAGCAAAATGGCGGTATGTTTCAATGTAAAAATTACTTATTAAATTTATTTGATTATGCCCAAAAGTCAAGTGTGGCATAAGTAGAAAGAAAATGGTAAAATATTGGTAGGAATCCAATATGATTCACTATTCCTAACAAATGGAAAAAAATCATAACGAGGGAAGTTCCGAGTAAAGAAATTTACCGATTTTTTTAATTTGGAAAACCAAATTGTTTCGGAGAAAGTAAACCCTCCATTTCCAAAAATATAATTAATCGTTCTAAAAAGCATATAATGTACGCATATTTATTCATACAAGCTCTTTTATTTTCTATCGCTTTCTTGTTGTTCCATATACATCTGCCGAAACTAATAATAAGACAATGGGGGTAAACAAATTACTAATCAGTTAGTCGCCATGAACAATTTCTGACGAGTGTGAAGAACCAAAAGAACGTAAAAATGTAAACTTCTGTGTAACTTTTTTATTTTATATTCTAGCCTAAGATTTTGAAATAAAATATTCGACGTGCAGTCAGGTAACGTAAACAGCACATCTTCGTTTTTAAGTTATTCAAGTCTTAAAATAAAAATATGCAAGGCGGTTTGCTCGGACGTGATTGTACGTAATATTACTTTATTAAATTATATTGAAT
The DNA here is from genome assembly GCA_030620095.1 of Kuschelorhynchus macadamiae. Classification (NCBI taxonomy): domain Eukaryota; kingdom Metazoa; phylum Arthropoda; class Insecta; order Coleoptera; family Curculionidae; genus Kuschelorhynchus; species Kuschelorhynchus macadamiae. The sequence continues at coordinate 337,598 of JAUTXW010004103.1, forward strand.
ATTTATGGACATTTAGGGGGAAACTTTTACATACTGCAAAGCTTCTCGAACATTAACTGCATCATCTGAGACTCTAACTGCCACTGAAGGGAGTGAATAAATATACCCTTCAACCAGTATTCACCAACAAACGTTCGTATTTTTTCCTTATTTTTTTTATTGTTTTACAGTGTGGTCCTGCTTTTTCTTCTGTCAGTCTCTCAGGAAATTATCTCAGAAACCATTGGACATAGGAAGTTAAAATTTTGCATTGTTATACAATTTTTTGATCCCCATATTTTGCAGTATTTGCTCAAAAATGTGTGTCCAGTAAGGCAAAACAGGCAAATATTGGTAAATAAAATTTGTTGGGTGCATATTTTGAAACGTCTTTATTTCAAGATTGAAGAACTATGAATTAAGTATATTTAATGATATAATAAACGGTTATTTCAGCATTTTAAAGTTATAATAACTTGACTATGTATTATTAAATACCTATATAAAATGAAAGGGCCGTTTACAGAAAATCACCTTGTAGCCAAATGCATATCGAGTTTTAAAATCAAAAATTTAAATTAAATAAAACTAATTTGTGGCATTAAATTTCAGGTAGTTGGAGATTTTGCCCACCCATTTTTCATCATTATCAACAGGAATTGATATTGAAGAAATACCATTTGATACTCCTTCACCATTTAGGGAAGAAGGAGATTTTTATTGTAATTAATAATACTTTTTAATAATAACACTAGTTGTAAATATTCATAAATAAGTACATAACTATACTTTTTCCGCAACATCAAAATTCTCAAATTGTCCTTAAGAGTTTTTTGAGTTCAGCTAGATAACTCTTAAATACATTAACGTTTATGGTGGATATATGAGATATCCTAGGTAGAATTATAGTGTAAATTAAAGAAAACAGAAATATACTTAAGAATGGTTTGATGAATGCCTTAACAATATGTAGAGTTCTTAAGAATATTTGGCTTTTTGACTTATTAATGAAGTCTATTATAGGCATAACGTAAATTTTGTAATGTAACAATTTATTTTACTTATTAGTTCTCACAAAAATGTAATTTAGAAACATGGTATGCTGTATGAAATATTCTTGAACCTCTCAGTATAATTTGAAAACACGATAAAATACCAGGTTTTCAATTTAAAAAATAATTTCACTTCATAAAATCGCCATATATACTAAAAAATGTGTTGCAAAAACCGGATACCCATTAGCATATTACATTTTTATGATCTATTTATTATTATTGTATTTTAAAGTTTTTAGTTTACCTCGCCATTTTTATCATATTTTCTGTTCTCCAATGTTTCAATTAAAAAGTGTAAAGCTTTTTTTATCTTAGATTATTTTTATTGCATTTGAACACTTATTTGTAATATTATCAAAATCCTGTATATTATATTTATAGTTTTAATAACCAATATCTATATCATGTTAGGCTGAAAATATATACTAAAATAAACATTTCTGTGTTTGATTATAGGTTTTCAGTACTTTCATAAAATAAAATAAACCATTTTCCAAGTGCAAATAAAACAAATATCCATATTTATAATTGTCTCTTGCTTAACCAGTTCAAGTAACTTCATAATATTTATTTATTTATTTATTTATTTTTCAACAGGCTGACGCCCAATTACAATGATTTAAAATAAAAAATAAAAAAGTAAAGTAATAAGATAACATACAATGTATCATTTAACCTAAATAATAATAGAATACAATGACTGTTTAATATACATGTATAGTAAACACGAATACAAGTATATACATAAATGTGGGGAATAAGTTTTGGACTTAAATTAAAATAGATTTGCCTTCATGGTAAGTTATGGTCTAACATTTTAAGAATTGAAGAGGGACGAGAAAAGAAATCTATTAGAGGAAGACTGTTGGCCAATGTAGATGCCCTAGATATAAAATTATTAAAACTATAATTTGTATGGTTTTAATAATTGAGCATTTTGACATGCTCGTTACAATTAGTTAAACTTAATCAAATCAAATTCTCTATTATATTTCATAAAAGTCGACATTCGAAAAGGTTTCTTTAAATAATATAAAATTTTAATTTTGTTCATAATTAAAACATTAAATTGCATTCAACATGGAAACAAATTTAGTCCTACCCTAGCGAGAGCAGTCTGATTTCTAGATGCGACGAATTTCGGCAACTCGGAATGCATGTGTATTTGGTTGGTCGAGTCGAATAATTGAGATTTTAGCCTGTTTGTGAGGTCACAGTTTTTTATGAATCTATGTCAATAAAACCAAATGAAGTGAGAAAGCCGTCCTCTTTTCTTAACTTGAATCTGTAGAGGTCAGATCTTGTGTTCCTGAAATGAGCTGTCGTAAGACAAACGTTTGGAAGTAATGTGATTTTTTTTGTATACAGCATGTGCTGGATTTAAATTTCAAAGTTTGTGTACCTTAAATGGGATTTAAGCAGCAACGGACCGACTTAAGAAAGCCAGACCATCAGGTAAATAAAAAACTGATAGACTATTCCCGAAATTTTTAGGTTTTGCACCTGGCACCATTACAGGATACTTTTTTTCTTTTTCAGGATTTTATTCTTTCACTCTTTCCTACTTTCTTTAATTCTTTCTCTACTTTTCACCCCTTCTTGGATTTTTATGATGACCATCTTATAAAATGTGAAATTTGGATTCAGAAAAAAGCAGCACTAAGGTAGCTTAGCAGTTTTTTTTGGTGGAGACTCCTGTCCATTCCTGGAATATGTGATCCATTTGCGGTGGAGGATTCTGCCTGCAGATATAAGTGTCGGATTGGGAATTTTAGTTGGGAACACTTCGTGGTAATTGACCACTTTGCTGTGAAGCGTTTTGGAGGCTCTGACTGCGGACTCTCTGGAATATCCACTTTTAATTGCAAGCTAAGTACCTTTTGTAATATATTTTTGCATTTTTCTTCAAAATTTAAATAATATTATACCTGTAAAATTATATTTTGCAAAATATTTTGAAATTCGGAAAAAATAAGTAAATTTCCAGATTTTGTAAAGCTACTTTAGTGTCTAAATTTATTATATCTTTATTACCTCTACTATATTTTAAGTAATAATAATAATAATAATAAACACGTTTATTATTCCAACAGAAAATTACAAATAAAAAAAATAAATAAATAAACATAGACATCTACAATAGGAATAAAAGGCCACTTATCAGCTTCCTTCACAAGCGAAGGGGCTGTTGAAGCCTATTAAATAATTGTAAAAAAATATTATTAACTTTCATAAAGAAAGTTAGTTTGAAGTTTTTCTAAAAAAGAATGGTGCAGGGTGATTAAACAAAAAAAAAAAAAAATATATATATATATATATATATATATATATATATATATATATATATATATATATATATATATATACGAAAGTACGCGTCCAAGTTAATAGCGCTATGCTACTGAGGCACGAGACAGAAAATGAGAGAGAATTATTTTAGACATATGCAAAGTAGAGAGGGGATGTACGAGAAAATAAATACTAGTTTTTTGTTTAACGAGGTCCGCTGTTATTGTAGTTGTTGGTCGAGCAATTTATTTTTCATTGATTTTTTAAAGGATGCAACTGACAGTGACGTACTGGTTATTTTATATTTGTTGATTAAGTTAGCAATTTGATAAGAATAACTTTTTTTAAACTGTTCTTTGTTGTGTAAAGGTACTGATAGCAGATACTGTCGGCGTAAATTTAAATTATGCACATCCGTACGGTATTGAAGTTTATCGAGGAGATATGGAGGACGGTGAAATTTTAAAATTTTGTAAAAAAAGCAGATAGAGTGTAAGATACGACGATGTTGCATGTTAAGCCAGCCCAATTCGGGCAGTTTATGTGAAACCCTCTGCCTTCGTCTAATACCGTAAATAAAACGTATGCATGAATTTTGTACCTTTTGAACCCGATTTTTAGCCTGTAAATCAAGGAAAGGACCATAAACGTTGTCTGCGAAATTAAATTGTGACAAAATGAGAGTGTCGGACAACAAGGCCTTGGTTTTTTGATTAAGTACATGTCGCTGAGAGTACAAAGGTTTTAATACTGAGAATGCTTTTTGAAGGCATGAAGTTACGTGATCATTAAATTTTAGTTTATTGTCTATGACAAGCCCGAGACTTTTAGACGAGTTTTTAAAAGCAACAGGGTTGGTGCCGATTTCGATTTTAATGGTGGATTCAAGACGTAAGCGTTCAGTCTCGTTACAAAATAATAATGCTGCGGATTTACTTGGGTAAATCTTAAGAAGATGTTCATTGGATTTACTGAAAAGATAGTGTAAGTCACGGTTGATTTGATTGTTTGCTATTTCGGCTTGATTGGGGTTAAAAGATAGGTAAATTTGAGTATCGTCTGCATAGAGGTGGTACTTGCAGTGACGAAGTGATTTGATGAAATTAAATGTGTAAATACTGTACAGAAGAGGACCGAGAACGCTGCCTTGGGGAACACCCGCTGTGATATTGAGTAAATCGGATTGTTTGCCATTCAAAATTACCCTCTGGCTTCTGTCCGAGAGGAAAGACGCCAACATTGCCACCGCCGACTGGCCAAAGCCAATATATTTTAGAATAGAAAGCAATATATTATGATGAATCAAGTCGAAAGCTTTTGTGTAATCTAATAGAATGAGAACAGTTGCCTGGTTAAAATTTTGTGCTCTGACAATATCATCTACAATATCGGATAATGCAGTGGCGCAACTGTACCCGGTTCTGAACCCAGATTGTTTATAGGGGATGATATTATTACTGGATACATATGAAGAAATTTGAGATTCCATTACTTTTTCCAGAATTTTGGAGAGCGTAGGTAACAAGGAAATCGACCTTAGTTGACTAAAGTCGGTAGGATTTTTTACTTTAGCTAGTGGGATGACATGTGCTAACTTCCAATTTTTTGGAAAATATTGTCGCAAAATACAACAGTTGACAATGTGTGCTATGTATGGAATAACAACAGGACAGCACAAGCAAATTAGAGTAATATTTAGGTTATCTGCACCGAACGACTTAGACTTAATACTGAGAATAATATTGGCTAACAGTTCTTCTGAAATGGTATTAAAATTAAATGACTTGTTTGAAAGGAGATTATTATTGTAAAAATCGATTAAATCTTGTTTGGGACCAGTACGATTTTTTGTTAATTCTGTAAAAAATGTGTTCATTTGATTTATGTTTTGAAGTTGTTCGGGAATGTCCTTGTGAGATTTGTTTAGAATATTTAATCTTTTTAATTCTGCCCATTTGTCTTTGATACTGCAATTGTGAAATTTATTGTTTAAATAAACTTTTTTTTCAGTTCTTATGGAATTAGTCGCTAAATTTCGGAGCTGCTTATAATAATTCCAATGCTCGGTAAGTCTGGTACGTCTGAATCGATTTAAAGCCTGATTTCTAAGGTTTTTTAAAAGCCTAATGTTGTCAGTCATCCAGGGACAGTAGGGTTTATTTGAACGGTTAGCAGTTCTCAATGGGGCATGTCTATCAAACAGCTCCAAAATAGTATCAGTGAGAAACGAAATTTTTTCATCGATATTATCTATGTTATAAATATTATTCCAAGGGGTGGCCTCCAAGTCGGCCTGAAAATAAGTCAAATTAATTTGTCGCAAAGCCCTGTACTTAAAGGTATTATTATTTAGCACTGGTGAACGAAAGTCTAGAACGATATATACTAGCAGATGGTCTGAGAGACCCGCGTCCTTGACACCCACATCCCGCACATCTTCCGAATTGTAACATATTAAATCAATCAAGCTGGAGCTGGTACGCGAAATTCTAGTCGGCTCAGAAATTAGCTGACTCAGTTTGAAAGTGCTTAAAATATTTTCAAATTGTATTACATGGGGACTATCGTGATCAAGCATATTAATATTAAAGTCTCCGAAGCACATAATCTTATCACATTGAGTGTAAAGTTCGATTAGCGTATCTTCGAAATAGGCAAGAAATTCGTTAAGGCTTGTATTTGGTGGCCGGTACACATTGCCAATAATTATTGTGACATTACCATGTTGCGATTTAATCCAAACATGTTCTACGATATCCCTACATTCACTAAGCAAAACTGTATAATTAAAAGAAGATTTAATATAGATTCCCACTCCCCCCCCACGCCCAAGCCGGTCCTGTCTGATAAATTTATAACCATCCACAATAACAGCGTCGTCGTTAATATTTTGTGTTAGCCAACTCTCAGATATTCCAATAATAGCATAATCATTCTGAATAAGACTGTCTTTGAAGATATCAAAATTATTCAATAAAGATCTTACGTTAATATGAGCGCAACGCAGCATAGGTGAATAGATTTTTTTTTAATTAAATGAGAAATGACGGGGATTGGAATGCTATAAACAAAAAATAAAGAAAGAAGAAGAAACAAATGTCTCGAATCACAAGCGGTCTCGAGCCGAGTGAGCAGCGCAACTCCGGGTATACTTTAGAGCTACATACTTTACAATATACAAATAGTTATTTATATTTTACAAAAAGCAGGGAGGTCTATACAGTGTTAAAGTGATATTTTGATTTTAAATTTATTAACAATATATTTTTTATTGTAGACTGGACAGAAATAAAAAAAAAAAGAAAGAAAAAAAAAAAATAAGTACTTAGGTTGTTAGGTATCAACTCGTAAGTGATCTATTTATTAAGCGAAATTTAAAAAAAAAACAAGAGAAAATATATACATATATATATATACATATATATATACATATACACATACATATACACATACATACACATATACATACATACATATACATACATACATACACACATACATACATATACACATACACACATACATACATACATACATACATACATTTTAAATATCATACACATGTGCATGCACTAGACTGCATTTGCATTATATTGTATTAAGTAACTTTGCTAATGAAAGTAATCATGTAACTTCGTGTCCAGTCTTATGATAATTTGTTCTAATTCTAACTCTTGCAAAAAAAAAAGACATAAATATTGTGGTTAGATACAAAAAAAAAATAGCAACAGAAAGACCCACCAGTTCAAGAGGAGAAATATGTTACAAAAAATTAACAGTTTTACCGAATAGGTACTAAATTTAGATAAAAAACATTTTCCAATACTCATGATTGAACCACTCTAAACAAGAATTAATTATACATAGGTATAAATATAGATCTATTCATTTTGAATCGAACTCTATAAATCTATCTACCGTTGTTATGAAGAAAAAGATTAAAAATAACTTGATGGCAAAAAAAAATAATTAATAACTTAAATCAAATATGAATAAATGAGTTCTTGGTGAGTAAAGAAGAAATAAAAAAAGGTACATACTTGATCAGTTTCGAAAGTTATTTCTATCGATTACAAAAAAAAAAAAGGTACATTAGGATAGAAGTGCATATAAATTTTATTATTAATACATTGAATTAAATATTAGTTCATAAGCTAGTGCCGTGAGAGTAAAGAAGAAAAAAAAAGAGTACATACTTGATCACTTTCTGAGGTTTTCTATGTCGTTTACACTATTTACACGATGCACCCTGTCACTTTGCTTAATATATATAACACCATGAAGGCACCAAGCATTTTTACTGGAGAATTTTTCGATCGCGGTCGCTAACAGAGTCAGTCTATTTTTCGTCAAATCTTCCTTGATTTGAACACCTGTTGAACGTAAATATTTCCTATTTTTTAGGACAGCGGAACGCTGGGTATCGGCGGAGAATCGAACTAGCACTGCGGGAGGTTTGTCGGACGGAATTTTAGAACCAACACGATGACATTTATTTATATGTGAATCGAGTATGTCTACATTGATTTTTTTGAACAAATCAAGCATTTTGCCATGCAGATTTTCGTTTTTTTCAACTGGGACACCAAACACTCTGATATTTAGACTTCTAGCGTCCTGTTCTTGAATTTCAATTGCCGTTTGGATGTTGTCGTTACTATCCTTAAGGCTATGTAGTACTCTGTATATTTTTCTAAAGCACATTACTTCTTAAGAGTTAATATAGGTCTGTTTTGAAATTTAATTAGGTACATAATTATTAATTATAAGGTCCTTTGGAAATTGAAATATTTATCTTATCTTTTATTTATCAAATTTAAATTTAATTTGAATTTAAATTTGTCATTTTGGTAAAAATAGTTTAACATTAAGTATAAAAACATACACTCTTGATTGAGTGATAATTTTTAGGCCTATCAAGCATAATTTCGAGAATTTGTTTAAAATCAGTAAAAAGTCAATTATTGATTTTATACTTGTTAGTTATATTTTTCTCTTTAGCTAGCTAAACATTTGAAATTCATGTTTAAACTTTGATACAAGATCATAGATATCTTATTTTTATCTTGCCGTCGAAAAACGAGCTTGGTTATTGTACTGATTGCCAAAAAGGCGAATGTCTTATAATTCAGTTTTTGTTATTTAGTAGTCCATAGTAAAATATTTTTGTGTGATTAATTATCTTTATTTCGCGAATGCCTTTATTAAATTTACCTACCTATTTACTTAAAAATCCCGTACTTACCTTTATACATTTAATTTTTTTAATACAAGTTAAAATTAAATATAAATAAAGTTTCTCTAAAGTGCATTGATTTTCTGATTACTGTTGCTTATTGACTAATAGAAATTAGTGTTCTTATATTAATATTTCTATCTAGTTAATTTTATTTGTGGGCTTTTCAGTTAATCGATATCATTTGCACAGCATTGTTTGTTCTAAGATTCATTAAAACTAATTTAGTTATTTTATAAATATACTTTGTATACATTTTCTTCTCCAACACAAATTTAATACAGAATCTCTAGAATGCCTTGATGTGACGGTAACTGGGCTTCTCGACTAATAGAAATTGGTGTTATTATGTAATGATTTCTATATTTCAAGTTGATTGTATTTGCGGGCTTACAGTAACTTCATTGTCAATTGCAAGATTTCAAAATTTAAATATATATTAATTCTTAATTTATTTTCAATAATAATTAATTTGCCTTAACAATTTTATCTCTCATCTCTATCTTGATACTAAAATTAATTTTTAGTAATAAAATTTCTTGATCTTAATAAAATACTTAACATATATTTTAATTACGATTCCTTACATTTTGTTTAAGGCTTATACATATCATTTTAAAACACCTACAGTTATTTTCTTATTATATGGCTTTCAGACATATGTAAGGGTAACTGCTGTTCTTATATTGTACCTTACTTTGTTCAGGGCTTATCATTTTTAGTTACATTTATTTGATTGTTGCTCTCTTTTGATTATAAGGTATATTTGATTAATATAACTGCTAATGTAGATCATTACTAGTAATATTATTTTTTCGTATATATTGAATTTTAAATCATCTTATCTTTTAATTAAACTTTTCTAAATTTCATTTTTGAGCATCACATGGACTACTAAGTTTTCTAATTTTACTTTATTACCTTTTAGTACATCTGCAAAGGCAAACCAGATTTTATTTATGCTTGTCTATTTCTGTAAAAATAAAGCAGATTGGTTGTGCTAATATAGGGCAGATTGTATTTTTTAGATATCTTCTAAAAAAGGAAGAATTTAAAATAAATTATTGAAGTACATTTCTAGTGTTTTCCTTATTAGATTGATTAAGATATATATATATATATATATATATATATATATATATATATATATATATATATATATTTTTCATACCCCTTAGCTTCTATCTTTTGGTCATCTAGACCTGGCGCCCATTTTAAAATCTTTATCTAAAATATCGAACTCACACCCCTTGTGCTTCCGCATTAGCATTATACTGAGCAGCTAGAGGCAAACTAAAGAAATAAAATACTGTTTATAAAACTTAAGAACTTTTAATTAATAATAACAAAATAAAAAACAATTAAACTTTTATTTCAACGGGAACATGAAAACTAGTGTGAGAGCGGGTTACTCTAGGGGAAATGTGGAGACCAATATTAGGCAGAAGGTAAGGTACATCAACATTGCTGTTGAGTATATTATAGAACACAACAAGATCATGTCGTTTATGGCGCGATGTGATTGAAGACAGATTAAGAATGGCAAGGATCTCATCATCATTACGAATAGAGATGTGCATTTTAAAAGAGGCGTACTTAAGGAACTTGCACACGTTCAAGGCGCTGACAATGGAGGTTATAATGTGGCGATCAAACACTGGAAGCATATTCCAGATGAGGTCGAACCAATGCGCAGTAGAGCCATTTAACAGCATTAATGTTATTAAAGTCGGCTGTACATCTCTTGATGAACCAAGCATTTGAAGAGCCAGATATGGTGTCAATCTAAACATCAATTTTTAACATGAAAGAAAATAATTTAGAATTTTTTAGAAGAGCTTATTTTTTCTTTTACCATATATTTTTTTTAATTCCGCCTATTTCAAATCGGAATACATAACCCGTATCTATGCCACTAATGGTATATGTGAATTCAACTTTACATCGATTCGCAACCAATCCAATTTTGGGGAATATTGTAAACACATCGCGTCGGCACACTATCGGCGTTGTCGTTTGTAGTAAAACGTATAAAATTTATGGATATCTGACATGATACAAACAAAATAGCGCCTACTTCTTGACCAAAAAAATCGATGTTTTTTTTCGTCCAGGAGTGCATTAAGTACAGTCTGAATGTGGTTAGAGTAGATATCAATGCCTGATTTTGGGGCAATATAGATACAACCAAAAAGCGACACTAATGAAGAGTTAATAGCATTTCTTAAGGCGACCACCAGTTTACCACCACGGGTCTTATTCACTAGTGTTTTTGTCACTGTCCCTTCGGTAGACATTGGATATATTACAAAAGATCTCAGAATCGGCAAGTTAACTCTCCAATATATATATATATATATATATATATATATATATATATATATATATATATATATATATATAACATCATAGGGTGAGAATAAAGAAGACAAGTACACCTCTTTAATACCTTGCATATTTTGATAAAACGATGTTCCTGTGATTCTTGTTTTATTTAGAGATAAATTTGTGATGAAAGGAGTGCCATTTCTAAAAGGAATTGTTAGATTTTGTTCACTATTTTCTTGCCTTCTTTTCAGTTCCACGCATATATTCTTAATATTCTCTCTTTGCATTTGTGTAAGGCCTGACTGTATATATGATCAGGTAATACTCAACTTACTTGCTTCAGACACTTCGTCACAAACCTACAACCGAGAAAATAACCTTAATAGCCGTGGTTCAGAGACTTTTCGATCAACTTTCTCTATAGTCTTTAAAATCAGTCCTGGGATCATTCATATCTTAGGTGCGACTCAAACAAAACGAAATATACTGTCCGTGCCAGTTGCAGGCATAAATTCCCTCTAACTGCTCCCACAGCAAAACATCCTGATGAGAGTTTCTTGTTCAAAGTTAATATGTGCTCCTCAAAATGTATTTCACCGTCAATCAGAATCCCAAGAAACCTAGTCACAGATATCTCGGGAAGGAGATTCTCATCCAAAACTAATCCCGCTACATCACACCTGAACCCAACAATGTGGGTTTTACTCAAGTTCAAACAAAGGCGGTTGGAGTCGAACCACTCTAATGATTTTTAGGTCATTTCTTTTGGTGTGCTTTAGTTGCATAATGTCTTGCCACAATATCGACGTGTCATCAGCGAAAAGGATGAAATCTCCCCCGATGTTTAGGCTAACAAGGTCATTTATAGAGTAGGAACAAGATAGGTCCTAAAACTGAGCCTTGTGGAACTGCGCAGTTAGTTTTTAATGCAGAGGACCTGAGTAAACCACAGATTGAGAACGACCCTCAAGATAGGATCTAAACCAGGAGTGAGCCAAGCCTCGAAAGCCGTATCTCTTGAGCTTAGACAGCAGTATTGTATGATCCAGACAATCGAAAGGCTTGGATAGATCACAGAATACCGCCGCCGATCCGTTGCCCCGATTCACCTCAAAATAAGTTCCCTCATGAAAGCTGTAGATGGCATCACGAGTTTCCTTCGCTGACTGAAATGCAAATTGCTTTACAGTTATAAGGTTAAATGACTGAAGATAGTCCCAGACTCTCCTTTTGACAAGTTTTTCGATTACTTTAGATAAAGTAGGCAGTGAAGAAACTGGGCGTAAGTTAGATGGCTCCACCGAGTCACCACCTTTGAATAAGGGGATTTCTAGGATTTCTAATACAGACTTTAGACAAGCAGGAAATGTGCCCCTTGACGAAGATTTATTGATTCATGATTTTATTGATAGAGACTGAAAGCGCATCCGAAGGTCTATCAGGCAGCCGTAAAAGTAGCTCAGCAGAGATTTCATCGTCTCCACTAGATTTTTTTTATTTCAGAAATCACCTCTCTAATTTCATGTTTGTCTGTTTCGAAAAAACAAAAATACCCAGTGTTGGGTACATTTTTAAGATAAGAGAGTGGGTCGGAATGAGACGTTATATTTTTTGTTAGATCATTCGCTATATTACAATAGAATTTATTTAGATGGTCCTGATCAATGTCGTAGTTGCCACGAGATGATTTATTACGGAAGTCATCAACCATAGACTAACTTTCCCTTTGCTTATTTTTTGCCTTATAAAGTCTATTCTTGTAGTACATTAATAAGTTTCCTATAAATGCTATGATATTTATTGCGAATAAAACTATGATTATCACTACATTTTTTTTAAATAATTTAAAGTGCGAGGATTAAAATTGCTGATTTTTTTAGACCTCTAGTAAGTCAGTGTTTTTGCTTTTTGGACTTTTTTTTAATCAAGCGCACGGGAAAAAGGGAAAAGCCCCATCGCATCTGAAACAAAATCCAAATTTTGCCAACCGGCACTAAGACATAGAGAAAAAAAATTTGTTGAAACTACCTGTATTGAAAATTCTACCGGGATTACGCCTGGAAGTTTGTTTCGAAACTATTGCGTTGTTAATAATGCGACTTACCGCCTCGTGATCAGAAATTCCTGCGTTTAAAACTGAGCATGCTACATTGTCATAATTTGAACAAAAATAATCAACTGGAGTGGAAAAATTTTCCGTGATCCGAGTTGGCTCCTCAACATGCGTAAATAAACCATATGTAACAAGCAGGTTTGCAAGTACGGTGGTATTCACAGAACTCTTAGCAAAAAAGTTAATATTAAAGTCCCCAGTCAAAATAATTTTCGATGGAGATGGAATATTTGACAATTTCAAAATACTTCTTTATCGAGCCCAAGGGCGAACGATACAAACAGGTGGCACCGAGGAGGGGATCCTAATCCCCTTCCAATGTCGGCCGGGAGATGGAGATGGGTTAACCCCCCAGCCAACTCCTAACACTCGGGTTCGAAATGCATGACGAGAAGCGGGCCCTCACGACCGACCCCATTCGGATGGAGGTCATCGGTAAGATGGAAGGGCCACTGTGGAGTTGCCTAACGACGACGACCGCAATGCAAACGGACAACATTGAGTGGATAATGGCAGCAGCCCCAGCCGAAGAGGATACACGGCTCGCTTACATGCTCGATGGAGTAATATGCACCCCGAGCATAGTACTATATCAGCGCAGAATCTGCGGAACTGCGCGGTGATACTTCGGAGCCAGGGCTTTGTCAGAGTTCAACCTAGATTGGAACCTGAGGAGCTTGAAACATCATCAACATGTTCTGAGGAAGGGGCTGGGTGTATGGGCGCACCAGGGAACAACCCTTTCCAACAAAGGTTAGCGCTGCACAAAATAAAAGCTCTCAAGCCGGCAGAAACCTGGGCAATGAATGACCGTCTACATGCAAGCTTGCCGGAAGACGCCGACATTTGGCAAGTCAACCATGCCGTTTATGATGCCGTTGAAAGCGTCTGTCAACAGAGGTGCCGAAGTGACAGCGCCCATTCAGAGGTAAGGGCAAAACGACGAGTACGAAAGATGGAGGCAAAAATCCAGTTGGCGTGACAAAAAGCATAGGGGCTGATCGAAAGAGCTAGAGCTATCACAGAAAACAAAATCTTTCAAGAAAAACCATCTAAATTGTTTAATACACCGATCCCAAGTATAGACAATCCGCCAACTGTAGAAAGATTCTGGAAAGGCTTGTACGAGAAGACCCGACCACTCAGGCTCAACACACCGGTCCGCAAACAGTTTGAGATATTCTGCAGACAGAACTTAGCAATAGATGAACCGCTGCAGCCGATCACCTCGGATGAGGTTCAACGGGCCTTAAGGGGTGCTAAGAACTTTTCGGCACCTGGCCCGGATGGTATCAACACATACTGGTGGAAAAAGCTACCGTGTACCTACCCTCACTTGGCTAGAATCTTTCAGTCTTGGCTGAGCGAAGAAAACCAGATACCGCCGTGGCTAGTTGTGCTGCTCCCGAAGAGCGGAGACCTGTCGCAAGCAACAAATTATAGGCCTATAACCTGTCTTAACGCTTGCTATAGAATATTTACACATATTCTGTACATGCGGATTCTCCAAAAGGTAGAAGGAGTGTTCAACGGAATACACGAGCAGCGTGGATCAAAGAGGGGGATCGCTGGCTGCAGAGAAAATCTCCTGATTAATCACTGCATCACACAAGACTCAATGCAATACCAGCGAAACCTTTCAATATCAAGGGTTGATTACCGCAAGGCTTTTGACATAACAAATCATGAGCTAACATTACAACTGCTCAAAATCCTTGAGGTGTCACCCACAGTAGTAAGGTGCTTATGCCATTTTGGCGAACGCGGTTCCATATATCTAGTGGAGCTGCAAAAGTCGGACCGAAGTGGTGACATTTAGGAGAGGTGTCTTCCAAGGAAACTCTCTTAGCCCACTTCTTTTTTGCATCTCGCTGCTGCCGCTGTCAGTGGCTCCCCGTGATACTCCAAGCCATTGCTGCAGCACAACAGGGAACAGAAAGCACAAGGTCCACACTTATTCTACATGGATGACCTGAAGATATATGCCTCTGGAGAAAAAGACCTCAAATTATCTCTTCGGGTTGTAGAAGAATTCGGAAACGCTGTGGGCATGGAGTTGGGGCTTGACAAATGTGCGCTGGTACATTTCACATACAAATCTACCCGGAGAGACATATAAGTATACCTGGGAATCTAACAAAGTCATTTCCATGAGGTAAATCAGGTTAATGACTCTCTGATCCTCACGCATGTCTGGGAGTAGGGATGAGCTGCGTCAACTCGATATTAATACACGAAAAATGATGCATATGCAGAACAGCTTGCATATAAAATCGTCGGTCGCAAGGTTGTAACTCCATCGAGATCAAGGAGGTCGCGAACTCCAGAGTTTGGAAAGCCTACACAATAGTGATACTGAGCGCAGCTTGCATGATTTTTAAGAGCTCCGATCCTCTGTTGGAGATGGTCTGAGACCACGAACATCAGGACAGGGAAGGATTCATATTTAAAATGGCAGATGAACTTGATGAGGCCAAGTTCATCTGCCGCCTTTGTCGCCATTTTCGTTCGAATCAGGCAGGCGTAACCCCAATTCCATCACCGAAATGGGGTCGACTCAACTAAAAAGCCGTATTAAGACTGTGGAAATCGTAAGCTTTCTCCAAAGGCATAAGGAGAAGCCTGTGCATTGTGCGTTTTATCACATAATGCCTCTCCGAAAAGCTTTCTTTTGCGTTTCTGAGATCAAGCGGTCTTAGGTCGGAGACCGAGGGATCCATAATCGCTTGTCAGGATAGACTCTTGAGCTCTCAATGCTGCGTTACCAGTGTTGTACTACCATATAGGAAATAGGTTCCCTGAAGAAACGGGACAATACTTGGACTGCTAGTGGAGAGGAGACTCTGGATCTTCTCCTTAGCACTCACTTTCCAGGAGAGGGTAATCAGGGCGCGATCCCAGTGGAGATGCTTAATTTCGAAGCAGACTGGCAGCCCGCCGAGGAGATCGTGACCAGTGAATACATAAAATGAGTAGTGAGTGAGTTCAGTCCTTACAAGTCAGCAGGTCCTCATGGAATCATTCCCGCTATGATGCAAGCAGGTCTAGATACCCTCCTCCCCCGTTTGGACAGAGTGTTCCGGACAAGCACGGCACTGGGGTATGTTCCCATAGCGTGGAGGTCAGCAAATGTGGTCTTCATTCCCAAAGCGGGAAGAAAAGACTACAGTGCTCCCAAATCCTTCAGACCAATAAGTTTGACGTCTTTCCTAATGAAAACCTTAGAAAAGATGGTGGATAGATACCTAACAGAGGATACTCTAACAGAGCATCCACTACATAGGAACCAACACGCATACAGCAAGGGCAAGTCAACAGAGACTGCTCTACATGCTGTGGTGCAGAAAGCAGAAAAGGAAGTAGCACTATCTCTCTTCTTTGACGTGGAAGGTGCTTTTGATAAAGCGAGGACATCAACCATTCGCAAAGCCTTAAAGCAGATAGCAGATCGCCTGGTGAGCTGGGTGAAATCTGCACTCCAGAGCCGTACGGTCAGTGCCTCCATGGGAGACTGCCAAGTTGAGGCTGTGGTGCAGGGCGGTTGCCCTCAAGGGAGCTGCATATCTCCACGCCTCTGGTGTTTGGTAATGGATGGTCTTTTGAGGAAGCTACAATCTGAGGGCTTTTATGCGCAGGCGTACGCAGACGATGGACTTGTTATGGTGACCGGCAAGTTCCTAACAACCATCTGCGAACGCATGCAAGTGGCATGTAGGATAATTGAACAATGGTGTATTGAGTCAGGACTCTCAGTCAATCCAGACAAGACAGAGCTCATACTCTTCACCAGGAGAAGGAATTTAGCAGGATTCAGACCACCAACCCTCTACCAGAGACCACTGCTTCTTAAGCAAGAGGTCAAGTACCTTAAGGTGGTTATGGATAGTAAGCTGACGTGGAAATCACACGTCGAACAGATAACCAATAAAGCCATGGCAATTATGTAGCAACTGCGCTGGGTGGTGGGGCGAAAATGGGGTCTATCTCCACAGGTCCTCTAATGGCTCTACACTGCAGTGATCCGACCGAGGATCGCCTATGGATCCGTGGTCTGGTAGCCAGCAGTGGGAAAGGTTACATATTGCCAGAAACTGGCCGGACTTCAAAGTCTGGCCTGTTTAGGAATTACTGGAGCAATGAGGACTACACCGGGAGCCGCTCTCAACGTTCTCCTAGGTCTCCCAGAACTTCCAATATGGATAAAAAGGGAGACCATGGCCTCGTGCAAGAGGATGATCGATTGCGGAACTTGGTATAAAAATCCAATAAGAACGGGCCACATGGAAATTGCTGCTATTATGCGCCAGGAGATTCCTCTCCTGTCCACGAAGGCGATTCTTACCGACAGTCGCCTTAGGCTCAAAAGGCCTTTTGAAGTTGAAATTCAAACAATGGATCAATGGAAGGAGGATATGACACCTCATCGGGCTGACGTTTAATCGTGGTATACGGAGGGTTCGTCGATGGAAAATTCTGGTCAGCCGGCGCCGGAATATACCGGTCGGACCGAGGTGTCGGAGAGGCCTTTCCGCTGGGAAGACACACTACTGTTTTCCAGGCTGAGGTCTATGCTTTATTGCAAGTTGCAATAAAGGGTGAAGTCAGGATGGGAGCGGAGAGTGAAATCCGCATTCACTCAGAGAGCCGCTTGGGCTCTCAAAGCCATCAGCAAGCCCAGGATGAGCTCAGCTCTTGTCCAGGAATGCAGAGATGCGCTAAGTGAGCTAGCAAGGACAAAGGTAGTAATACGGTCCCTGGGCATAGTGGGGTCGAGGGCAACGAGAAAGCGGATGAGTTTGCCAGGAATGGATCGAACCTTCATTTCTAGGGCTCAGAACCTTGCCTGGGTATAGGCAAACAACAATACTATCAGGCCCTGAATAAATGGACCTGGGGTAAGACAAAGAAGAATTGGTCAAGGATAAACCATTACAGACAGGCAAAGGAAATGCTGCCCAACCCATGCAAGTCCAGGACATCTTAGCTGATGTCAAGGAGCAGCGGACGGCCTTAGCTGTCCTAACTGTGGGACAGAGGAGGATCCCTATCATCTTGTTGGTAGATGTGAAGTGTACAAGACTACGCTGGAATACGTTCGGCGTCGAGTACCTTTCCAAGCAAGAACTACAACACCTCGACTGGAGCAAGTTGCTCTCCTTCATTAGAAGGACGGGTCGCCTTTGTAGGGGAGTGGTGTGAGGTGGGTGGAGCCGGGGTTAGTGAAAAGGGCCTTTGAGGCCTATTTGCTGGGCTTGTCCCCCCCCCCCATCTTACTACTACTACTACCGGAATAATATCGGAATATTGAATATAAAAAATATCGTAATATCCTTAATAATTTAATTAGAAAAACAAAACAAGACTACTTTGCCAAAAGGTTGTCGAATAACATAAATAACCGTAAAAAATACGGCAAACTATAAACACTGAACTAAATAATACAAACAAAGATACTTTACTTATACTTTACTACATGATCAAGATGGTCATAATTTGTTAGATAAAAAAGATATAAATAAATATAGGCAATGAAATGGCACAGAAAATTAACTGCACTAAATTACTACCCTCTAGAAACTCAAACTACCGTTCTATTTTTTATCCCCGCTTACTGAAAAAGAACTTGTAAATAATATAAATAAATTAAAAAATAATGTTGCCCCTAGAATCGATACGATTTCAGCGAAAGTAATAAAAGAAATTAAACATAACATTTTAACACCACTTCTTCACATTTATAATCTGGCATTTTTCCTACAAAACTTAAAAAATCTGTTGTATCTCCCATATATAAGAACAACGAGAAAAACGAACCATGTAACTATAGACTGATATCTGACATAAATAATTTCGGAAAACTCTCAGAAATGTCTATAAAAGAAAGAATTAATAAACATTTAACGGTTAGCAACATACTTTCAAAATATCAATTTGGATTCCAAGAAAACTGCTCAACCGAGGACGCTCTTTATGAAGTAAGTAAAACAATATATGACTCGTTAGACAATACTAAAAAGCAATTGGTAATATTTCTTGATTTAGCTAAAGCGTTTGATACCGTCTCGCATAACATTCTTTTAGATAAACTACATCAATATGGTACAAGAGGACTGCCAAACCAATTACTTAAAAATTGTTTATCGGATAGAAAACAGTGCGTCAAGATAGATAATATAGCGAATTTGGTTCCACAGGGGCACTGTACTTTGACCTCTTTTGTTTAGTGTATATATTAATGATTTCCTATTTTTGGATACTAACGCAAAAATTGTTTTATATGCGGATGATACTGTTTTAATGTTAATGTAACTGAATTTTCTACAGTATCCCAATGGCTTTGAGAAAACTTATTAACTTGAAATATTGAAAAAACTAAATTTATATGTTTCAGTATCTATGACTTATATCAACCTTTAATTAGAGAATTAAAAATACATTCATATATCTTCTTAAGAGGCTAATTGTCAATGTCACAATAATATTAAGAAAGAAAATATTTAGGTGTTATGATAGACAAGAATTTAAAATGGGATGAACATATTGAGTACATTAATCAGAGGATACGTAAACTAATATGGAAATTTTATAATATACGAAATATTTTTCCTATTATATATATACGAGCCCAGTCACATATGTATAGGACCAAAGTAATACGTAAGAGATATTTACTTTTGTTACCTAGTATTTATTGTACATAATATAAATTCAACAAATACAACTACGTTTATTTGACAGTATATGGTATTAACAATTAATCAACAATATTCCTTATCTATATCACCAACAATAATAATGATGAGAAAAAAATATTTTCGTTAGGATTGTCGCATATTAATTGGAGCATATTACCACTGAGTACAGTCACCTTTTTGTTTTATAACTGCATCAAGTCTTGCTTGCATGGTGTCTACTAATGTTTTACAATATTTTGGTTGGAAGTTCTCAGATTTCCTGAATTTTGTCCTTTAATTCGTGAATGGTGTGGACGAGACTGGTTCGTAGAGTTTTTTTCATTTGATAAATAAATAAATAAATAAGGCCTTTAATACAAAAAAAGAAAATATTCAAAAGAAATTGCAGAGACAGAAAGTTGCATGGAATCACAACACCCCTGGCGAAGTCTAGCAAATGAATGCTATTCTACTTAACCAGAAATGCGATTATCCTGCATAAACATAAGAATTTTTAAAAATATACGGATCTTGATAGTCAAAAACTAATCACTAATTTTACTTTTATTTTGTTTTGGTCGTTTGATGGACTCCTGTGTGGTTTTAAGTGTATGTATGGTTGTGGTATATGGAATGAAGTTTTTCATATTTCTTATCTAACAACTAATGTATGAAATTAGCATATTATAATAATATTTATTTTTTTTTAAAATTAAGTATATATTATATTAACTATTATTTTATTGGGTATTGTGCATTCACAAACATTTTGTTTAGGTGTACATAAACTGAAATCATTCTGTAAAATGTAATATTGTCCAACAAATAAAATTATTATATATATATATATATATATATATATATATATATATATATATATATATATATATATATATATATATATATATATATATATATATATATATATATATATATATATATATATATACGAGCCCAGTCACATATGTATTGGACCAAAAGAATACATAAGAGATATTTACTTTTGTTACCTAGTATTTATTGTACATAACATAAATTCAACAAATACAACTACGCAGTGGCGGCTCGTCAGGGTAGGCCTCTGAGGCCGCGCCTCACCCCCAAAATAAAGGAAAAGAGAATTTTTGTATATAACTTTTTATTTATTACCAATTAGAAATATACTTTTTAACAGTTTTACAACATAATAACATTAAAAAAAAAACAAAATATAATCCCATAATAAATATTTTAGAAAATAAATTCTGACCACATCAAAAAACCGACCGTGCAATCCGTGCAAACCCATTCCTAAAGAAAGTGCTCTCGAATGAGGCGAAATAATTTTAGCTTGGAAAGTTTCGACTTCTGACCTATTTATCAACGGCCGGTGCCGATGCCGGCGAGTCACCTGATTACGACAGAGCGGGATGGCGATTGCCGATGCACGCGTTTTCTATTGCATTCTTGAGGCGATAAATCTGTAGCTTGGATATGCTTTTATTGGTTATTTAAATCACATGACTAGCGAAATATTCCAACGGCTTCTTTTTACGTGGAGCGTGCGGCTGAGAAAGAAATAGGAAATAGATTGCGATAATCGCTGATTGAGGGCGTTCTGTCTTTTAAGGTGAATAAATACGCGTGAGTAAGTTTTTGTTTTGTTTTGATTTGGTAAGTTGGACCGTTCCATTTTTTGTATTTGCTTTTTACTTTTGAAATGAATCCTATTCACGACATTATTGCTTCATTAATTGAAACGCCTTTTTTAAGAAGAAGCGAAACTGAAAAGAAACAGATATTAGGTAGCCGTCCGACGCCGAAAATTTTAGCAATATTTAACGATAAGAGGCAAGGTAAAAAATATTCAAGAACTTTTCAAATATCTTGGTACGAAACTTATAGGTGGCTATGCGGAAGTATTTATAAAGAAAGCTTATATTGTTGGCCTTGTATTTTATTAGGTTGCGTCAAAAATAATTGGAGTTCAGGGGGCTTATATTCGGATTTAAAAAATTTTTCACGAGCAGTAAAATCGCATGAAAGTTCAAGAGAGCATATTAAAAATTCGGTAGCACTTACAAGACTGGAGCAAAATAGGGCGACTATTGCGGATGCACTACAAGAAAATGCAAGTCTTAATAAAATTGTTTATAATGAAAATGTTCGAAAAAACCATTTATTATTAAATTATTTAATTGATGTTACTATTACTTTGGGTAAACAGGACTTGGCATTTCGAGGTCATAATGAAACAACAGATTCTTTTAACCGTGGCAATTTTAAGGAAATATTTGCATGCTTAATAAAAAGAAATGCCGAACTTACTGAACATTGTGCTAAATTTAGTAATATTTTTACGGGACAATCTAAGACTATACAAAATGAACTAATTGGTTGCATACATGACATATAAAAAAAGAAATCAATGACACCGATTGTTGTTTTTTTGGCGTAATTGCGGATGATAGTACTGATATAACAGAAAAATCACAGTGTTCGATAACAGTTAGGTATGTGACCAACGGATCTTTAAAAGAAAGATTTTTAGGATTTTTTGACGTTAGCGATAATAGAACAGCAGAGAGCCTTTTTCATTTAATACAAAACAGCTTAGAGCCTTATGACTTTAAAAATAAATTGGTCGCGCATCTAACAAAAGTTAGATCTATTGCTCCTTTAGCTATGTTTACTCATTGTTGCGCCCACAGATTAAATCTAGTTTTACAACAGGGAACAAAACTGATTACCCAAAGTCGTATATTTTTTGCCACTTTATTAGGAGTACCAAATTATTTCCACCAATCACCAAAACGATCTTTTGTGCTTAATCAGATAGTAGGTAAAAGAATTCCGCGAGCTGTAGAAACGCGATGGTATACACGGTCTAAAATTTTAAACTTAGTGGCTAATGAACGGGACAATTTAATTATAGTATTTGAAACTATTATTAATGACTTAAGTTCTGGAACAGAATCTATTAATAGTGCAAAAGGATTTCTAAAGCATTTTAATGATTTCGAATTTTGCCTTTTAACGCATATTTATAAACAAATTTTTAGTTGCACTGATGTACTGTTTCAAATATTACAGTTAAAGCATTTAGATATAAATTACTGCATTTCGCAAATAAACCTTGCCAAGCAACGAATTATTGAATTTAGAAACGAGGACCATTTCAAAGAACTTTTCAATATTGCTAAAAAAGCCACTATTCTGCCAACTAACACACGTCCAGGGCAATGTTCTAGCGACTTTGATATTTTTACTAAATATAAAATATTATATTTCGAAATAATAGATTGTATAATTCTTCAATTAGGGACGCGGTTTGAAAATTTAAATAATTTAAATTTCTTTGCTTTAGTCGATTGCACAAAATATTAGGAATATGTTAAATGCTTTCCAGACGACTTATTAAATAATTTATTAAAAAATTATCCAAACATTTTTGACAGAGATAGATTAAAGAATGAGCTTTCTGTATTGTATAGGGATGAATAATTTTCAAATTTAGATGTCGAAAAAAGTCTAGCTTTGTTATTTAAAGATTTTAAAGCAATTTTTGCCGAAGCATATAAGCTTTTTAATTTAGTTTTAACTATTCCCGCAACAAGTGTATGGGCCGAACGAAATTTTTCATGTCTTAAACGGATCAAAACCTACCTAAGAAACACAATGACACAAGAACGACTTTCGGGTTTAGCAATGATGTCAATAGAGCAGGAATTACTGTCAGAACTTAGTGAAGACCAAAACTTTTACGACCAAATTATAGATAAATTTGCAACCTTAAAAGACAGACGTATAGATTTAATGTACAAAAAGTAGTTTTTTTATCTTATTTCATACAACTATTTATTTTAAGTTTTAATAAACTAAATTATGTTTTTATTATCGCAATCACCGCTATATTTTAGTGATAGGTGTACATATTTTACTTGTTTTGTTTACTTTTTATTTACTTTTTTTAGAGTTTATTTTTTTAGTTTTTAATGGTTTAGTAGGGCTATTGGCGATGACCTCCATTAAAAAAAAGGTCAACGCGTCGCAGAATAATACCTCATGGGTGACGTGGAAATTTATTCACATTTAAACAAAATTAACCTCATGTAGCCTCACCCTTCAATATACTCACGAGCCGCCACTGCAACTACGTTTATTTGATAGTATGTTGTTAGTTAGGCTTGTGGCATATTAATTGGAGCATAAAAATTTGAATAATTTGCCATTGTTACCACTGAGTACAGTCACCTTTTTGTTTTATAACTGCATCAAGTCTTGCTTGCATGGTGTCTACTAATGTTTTACAATATTTTGGTTGGAAGTTATCTCAGATTTCCTGAATTTTGTCCTTTAATTCGGGAATGGTGTGGACGGGACTGGTTCGTAGAGTTTGATTTGATCAATAAATAAATAAATAAATAAATAAGGCCTTTAATAAAAAAAAGAAAATATTCAAAAGAAATTGCAGAGACAGAAAGTTGCATGGAATCACAACACCCCTGGCGAAGTCTGGCAAATGAATGCTATTCTACTTAACCAGAAATGCGACTATCCTGCGTAAACCTTTAAAATTTTATACGTTTTAATAATATTAAAGCATACTAATTTACAATAAGGTGGCACAGGTATTATATAAATGCATTAATTTTGGCAGTGCAAAGAATGAGAAAAGAGCTGACTAAAAGAGAAAGATGAAACATAATAACATAAAAAAAATAAATAAAACAGGTCTGTGTTCACAATCACTGGCATTCAGTTTTAAGTATTTTGGTTTACTAAGAAAATACTTAAGTTTGTATTTGAATTTATTAAAATTAAAACGTCTAAATTCATCAGGCAGTCGGTTGAGTAGTGAGACTGCATTATAGGTAAAAAATCTTTTTAAAAATACTGTTCGGAAACGAGGCGTAGTATATTTGTGTTTAAATCTTACATTGACAGAATGAGTTGACGACCGGGTTTGCAAAATTTCTCTTAAATAACTGCTCGAGGCAGGATTATTTAGAAGGTTGAAAACAAAATCACCCAGATAGTGCCTCCATCTATTATCCATTCTTAACCAATTTAATTCATTTACTTTGTGCGAAATATGTTCCTTTCTGCTCATATTAAAAATGAGGCGACAGCAAGAATTTTGAATAACCTATATCCTGTTTTTATCTATGAAAGTTAAACACGGGAAATATCTAAAATTACAATAATTAAATCGTGAGAGTACTAAAGACTCTGTAGGCATCTTTCTAAGATAAAAATTAAGTATATGTCGATTTGCAAATAGAACCTTTAATTTAAAAAAAGCTCTTTGTCTTAACGCACTCACATGATCACTAAACCGCAACTTTGAATCAACAATAATCCCCAGGTTTTTAGCTGATTGAACAAAACTTAACTTGATATTCTCAACAAAAATATTCATATTCATTTTTAAATAATCCGATTTAGTACTATTACCAAATATCATTACTTGAGTCTTTATTGGATTTAATTTTAAATTATGTTCTTTAGATAAATTGTTAATTAAATTCAACTCGCTATTTATAATATCGTTAGCTTCGATAAATTCCTCAGGCTTAAAAGAAAAGTAAATTTGGGTATCATCAGCATATGCTGTCAGATAGCATTTTTTAAGTGATGTTAGAATATCTGAAGTATAAATATATAAGTATAAAGTATGAAAAGAAGGGGTCCAAGGATGGACTCCCTCATAAAATAGAAAGCTCGTGAGATTTATTATTATCATTATAAGATATTTTCTGTGTTCTGCCAGATAGGTAAGATTTAATTAGTTTCAATGAGCTATTTTTAAATCCAAAATATTTAAATTTAGCCAACAAGAGATTATGATTAATGGTATCAAAAGCTTTTGAATGATCCAAAAGAATGAGAATAGTAACAAGACCGTGATCAACGTTTTTAAATATGTTGTTAGTTACCGTAGCAAGAGGTGTAGCTGTACTAAATCCGGATCTAAATCCACATTGAACATCAGGTATTATATTATTGGAGCATACGTAATTATAAATTTGTTTATAAATTATCTTTTCGAAAATTTTTGAGGCTGCAGGTATAATGCTTATAATTCTTATATCAGAAAAAGTCTGTGGATCATTATGTTTAGGAAGTGGGATACCAATGACCTTTTTCCAAACTGTGGGAAAATAAGATTTTTCAATGCAGCAATTAATTATGTGAAGTAAAATTACGTCAATGTGGAGGCTACAGTAACGGAGCATTCTAAGAGAGATATCGTCAGAACCCACGCAATCTCTCTTTAAAGCATGGAGAGTTTTGTTAATTTCATTTATATCACTGAGTTTAAAAGAAAACTGGTTAGTTGCAGCAAAAATATTACTGTTGTAAAATTTTATTTTATCATCACATTTATTAGTAGCATCCTGGAAAAATTGAGCAAAATAGGTATTTATGGCTTTTGAATCTGAAAGACTAACAGGTAAGTCCTTCTGACTAGTGTTATTAAATTGAATGTTAAGATTGCTCAAAGCAGACCAAGTCTTACGACTTACGAATATCATGTTCTAATGCTATTGAATTTAGGTAGTTTTGCTTTTCACGCCTGATCAGAGATACAGTAAGGTTTCTCAGTTGTTTGTAATTACTCCAGTCCCCCCGAGATTTAGAAATTTTATATTTTTGCAAAGCCTTAGATTTATCTTTGATTAACATTCTTATATTGGGAGTTAACCACTCTGCTTGTCAAATAAAGAAATGATAAAATTATTAAAACAACGATACGTAATTATTTTTGGAATATAATATATAATATATATATATATATATATATATATATATATATATATATATATATATAATAATAATAATAATTTTATTTGTTGGACAATATTACATTTTACAGAATTATTTCAGTTTATGTACACCTAAACAAAATGTTTGTGAATCTACAATACCCAATAAAATAATAGTTAATATAATATATACTTAATTAAAAAAAATAAATAAATATTATAATATGCTAGTTTTATACATTAGATGTTCGATAAGAAATATGAAAAACTTCATTCCATATACCACAACCATGCATACACTTAAAACAACACAGGAGCCCATCAAACGACCAAAACAAAATAAAAGTAAAATTAGTGATTAGTTTTTAACTATCAAGAGCCGTATATTTTTAAAAATTCTGAATAATACGATCTAATGAAGAAATTAATTATTTTATTAAATAATGCCCTGCTGTTGATTTTCTTAATGTCCAATGGCAAAATATTATAAAACTTAGGAGAAAAATAAGTTAAGAATCCTTGAGTTTTAGTTTTTGTCATAAATGGTATATTTATATTTCCTGATGTTTTGTTCCTAGTATTATAACAAAAACACCTTTGCCGCAAAGCTGGGGTTTTGTACGTAAAAACTAATATTGCCTTGATATAAAGCTGAAGAATATTAAACACATTTAATTCCTGAAATAATTGTTCGGTTGGAAATCTTCTTTCCGTTCTATAAGCAACTTTTAATATATATTTTTGAACTATTTTAAGTGGTTCTATAGTTGTTGGGAAAGTACTTCCCCAGATCGATATGGCATATCGCATTATAGATTCAGTAAGTGACATATAAAGTATTTTTATAATATAAATAGGAAAAATACTTCGTATATTATAAAATTTCCATATTAGTTTACGTATCATCTGATTAATGTACTCAATATGTTCATCCCATTTTAAATTCTTGTCTATCATAACACCTAAATATTTTATTTTATCTTCTTTCTTAATATAATTGTGACATTGACAATTAGCCTCTTAAAAAGATATATGAACGTATTTTTAATTCTCTAATTAAAGGTTGATATAAGTCATAGATACTGAAACATATAAATTTAGTTTTTTCAATATTTAAAGTTAATAAGTTTTTTCCAAGTCATTGGGATATTTTAGAAAATTCAGTTACATTAACATTAAAACAGTATCATCCGCATATGAAACACTTTTTGCGTTAATATCCAAAAATAGATCATTAATATATACACTAAACAAAAGAGGTCCAAGTACAGTGCTCTATGGAATGCCACAGGTCACGGTACCAAATTCGCTAATTTTTCACTGCACTGTTTTCTATCCGATAAATAATTTTTAACTAATTGGTTTGGCAGTCCTCTTATACCATATTGATGTAGTTTATCTAAAAGAATGTTATGCGAGACGGTATCAAACGCTTTAGCTAAATCAAGAAATATTACCAATTGCTTTTTATTATTGTCTAACGAGTCATATATTGGTTTACTTACTTCATAAAGAGCGTCCTCGGCTGAGCAGTTTTCTTGGAATCCAAATTGATATTTTGAAAGTATGTTGTTAACCGTTAAATGTTTATTAATTCATTCTTTTATAGACATTTCTAAGAGTTTTCCGAAATTATTTATGACAGATATCGGTCTATAGTTACAAGGTTTGTTTTTCTCATCGGTTTTATATATGGGAGATACAACAGATTTTTTAAGTTCTGTAGAAAAGATGCCTTGAGAAATGCAAGATTATAAATGTGAAGAAGTGGTGTTAAAATGTTATGTTTAATTTCTTTTATTACTTTTGCTGAAATCGTATCGATTCCAGGGGCAACATTATTTTTTAATTTATTTATACTATTTACAAGTTTTTTTCAGTAAGCGGGGATAAAAAAATAGAAGGGTCGTTTAAGTTTCTAGAGGGTAGTAATTTGATGCAGTTAATTTTCAGTGCCATTTTATTACCTATATTTAAAAAATATATATTGAATCGTTCAGCTATATCTTTTTTATCTTCCAAATTATTACCATCTTGATCATGTAGTAAAAAAGTATCTTTATTTGTATTATGTAGTTCAGTGTTTATAGTTCGCTATATTTTTTTAGGGTTATTTATGTTATCCGAAAACCTTTTGGCAAAGTAGTCTTGTTTTGTTTTTCTAATTAAATTATTAAGGATATTACGATATTTTTTATATTCATTAAATATTCCGGTCCTTTAGATATTTAAATTTTAATTTATCTCTTTCACGAATTGATTTAATTAATGTAATTGTCTTCCACGGCTTTATTTTCCTATATTTAGAAGATATTTTTATTTTTGTACTGGTAGTTTCAATTATATTTTACAATTTATTTAAAAAACAATTATAGGCTTTATTTGAGTTATCTAAACTCAGTACATCATCCCATTTCGTTTAATGCATTTTTTAATTGATCATAATTTATTTTTGTTGAAAAAAATTCGGATGAATTATGCTTATTATTTACAGATATTTTATTGGCGATTTATAGTGATCAGAAACGTCGCTTATATAAATGTAAGGCTGAAAAAAAATATCTTTCACATTAACTGGGCAGTAGATAAAAATGTGATCTATACAGCTTTCAATAGTTTGGGTTACTCGAGTATTTGCATTTATATAGCTCCGGAATCCATTGCTTGTTAATATATTCATTTATCAATATATCACCCTTACTTAGCAAATCAAGGTTAATGTCGCCTGTAAATACTGTGACAAAATTATTTTTTTCTGACTCATTATTTCTTGAAGTTCACTAAGAAATTGACGAGTATTAGTTCATGGTAATTTGTAAACAGTTATTAGTTCTAGCGTGATGTCAGAAATTTTGAGTTGTATAATTGGGAATGTGTTTTCAGTAAATTTCTTAGTATTAGCAGAAATTATATTTATACCATCCCTGACAAAACCAAGATTCCATCATTCTGATTAAATGTTCCATTTGAATAGTATGTGCTATAATTTTCCATTTGAAAATTTTCCAGACATTGAATTTTCCAGGTTGCTGACAAAACAATTATTTCGAAATAATGTTCTAAACTTTGCAACAAAATCAAAAATTCTTCAAAGTTTTTATTCGCGCTTCGAATATTAAGATGTATAATATTTAGAAAATTGTATAAATATTAGAGTGTATTTGTGCTGGGTGATGATCTGATCTTGCATTTAAATATCTGTCGGTATGTGTTGGTTTTCTTTTCCGTAATGCATTTAACGGGCAAATGTATAAACAAACAAATGGTGTTCCAATGGGGTCCTCGCTATCACCAGTAGTTGCAAACTTATTTATGATATACTTCGAGAAAGAAGCACTTGAGAAAGCAAGTTTGAGGCCCAAGTTATGGATTCGTTATGTGGATGACATATTTATCATATGGCAACATAGTCATACAGAGCTCGAAAACTTTCTAACTCACGTAAATTAAATACATCCCAGAATACAATTTACCATAGATTTAGAGAAAAACAACAAACTTCCATTTTTACATGTTCCAATAAAAACTTTATTTCTTCAATTTAAAAGTACATATCGAAACATATACGGTAATTGGAGAAAATGTCAGAGGGACAAAAAATGTAGAAAAGAAAACTTAAATACATAGATATACTTATAAACTAGACAATATAAAATAAGATATATTTACGTAAATTCCTGCAATTTTCTTACAGCACATTTTTAAGCGTTTTTTAATCTATTTCTATTGCTTTGTTCAGTTTATTAAATAGTGTACATCCTGTAAAGTAAATATATTTTTTATACATAGTAGATCGGTGATTTTCTAGTAACAGAAGCAACTTCGATCTCGTGTTGTAACTATGAGAAACAAACGCTTGTTACGGTATACAAAACAACATACCTAATATATATATATATATATATATATATATATATATATATATATATATATATATATATATATATATATATATATATATATATATATATATATATATATATATATATATGCCAGCAACTGTCAAAAACTTTATATTTTTAAAAATATCGCGACATAATTCGCGGAACTTTACGCCGGCAATCAGACGTATTGCATACTTTTGTAAAAAATCCTTTTCATATGAGAACTCATACCCCAATTTTGTATATCATACCTAATTCGGGTGTGTATATTAGCATAATAAAGAATTAGAAGCACATCTGATCTGATGCTGAAACTGCATAACGGACATTGCCACTCTCTTTCTCTGTTTGATAGCAGAGAGTATGTATTTGTTTTAAGATAATATAAATCTACACTAAGTGGTTGATTGAAAGAGAGGCAGTAAAGTGTGCAAATCACCGACTGCTCAGGGAGATTGGTTCGTTTTCTATTTATAAGGGCGCCAACAGTTCTATACGAGTTGACTGTTAACCGCTCTAGATGTTATGAGTGCCACTCCTCAAGACCACTAAGATAAAATTAATTAAAGTTAATAGTAAAAAAAAGCATATTCAACAAATAACATTTATTAACAAGTTCAGTGCTCCCCAAAATATTTCCAGAAATATGTATCTCCTGTAGGTTATTTTATATAACATATGAAAGAAATCGGCCTTAATTGAAGGGTTTTTTTTAAAAATGACAATTGACTGTGTAATGATCCCATGTTAATCAGTTTTCATACCTCATATACTGAGAGAAAAATCTAAAGTATATTCAAATAAAGATCACTATCCAAATATTAGATCAACTGTGTAAAATGTTTTATGAAAATAGCTAAAGAATCACAAAACAACAAACTAAATGTTCCATAAAACCTGAAAATTAAGTAATATGGATGAGAAAAGAAATTTTCAATCAGCTAATCACAGGTAAAAGTAATAGACTCCAAAATCTATAAATGTTTATAAAGAAAATCTTTAAGTTGTTTTAATTTACCGAATAATTTGATCTAACAGTAAAAATTTATCAAAAGATGCAAAATAATCAAGCAATTAATTAACTTCATTAATTCAAATACAATTAACAATAATAGAATAAAAGAAAAGAGTATTATGTGAATCTAAGAGCAAGCAAATAACAAGAAAAATTTATATAACTAAGTTTTAAATCCAATCACCAATATTACCTAACAAATTGACACCATTGTTTTATATCAAAATACCTTTCTGAAGCAATTAAATACAATGAATCATAAATATCATCACATATTCCAGTAGTGTTACCTGTCTATAACACTTCTTATATACCTTGTATAAACTAACTAGATCTTATAAGTTAAAATTTCAAGATGTGATCACACTTTACAACAACACTGTATCTTAAAGTACATTATACTATCAAATGTTGGCAGAAACCTATAGACTATTGTGTCCTAAACTTATAATGTGATATTTGAGTATCAGCATGAGTTATAAAGTAAAA
Organism: Kuschelorhynchus macadamiae; assembly: GCA_030620095.1. Taxonomy (NCBI): domain Eukaryota; kingdom Metazoa; phylum Arthropoda; class Insecta; order Coleoptera; family Curculionidae; genus Kuschelorhynchus; species Kuschelorhynchus macadamiae. Next base: position 369,409 of record JAUTXW010004103.1, read on the forward strand.
ATAATCTTATTGACAACACCAATAATCATGGTTTATGCACACCAGCAGTAGTTATAACTTTATATCAAAAAGTATACTCTACACTCAAAAGAAACAGAAAAAGTCATAAAGTTGATCGGCAATAAACAATAAAGTCAATTCAGCACAAGGGATGTTAAAATTAAGATACTTATCTCAGTGTCTATCAGCATCGGTGACTTAGATCAGCAGTCTATGATGTAAGTGTCATCGAAGACATTTCCAGCAGGAAAACTGGGTACGTACACACTTAAGTACTAGGTAACAGACTTCTGCTCCACTTACAATGACACATCCAGGTTCAAACCCTGGTTAGGAGAACAGGAACAAGAAGTAGAAGAGGAGGGAGAAGAAAAAAAAACCCTAGAATAGTACAAACGTCTAAGATTTACACCCCAAATAAAAGTAAATAGGTCTGTTTAACAACTCAACACCCAGTATATCAAATAAAGAAAATAATTCCAAACAAAAATGTATCAATATTTCCCAGCTTGACTTCATTTAAACCAATTTACCCAAATTACAAAAAATCTTAAGTCATTCTATTATAGAAATTCAAAATATTAGGCTCGTACATGTCTATTACGATACATAATATTATCAACTACAACCCCTTAACATTATATACAAAATATAAGCAACATATCTATTAATTAATACTAATATAGGTACATTACAGCCTTTATAGTGAATAGTAACAAGAATCTTATTGGAGGTTACAAATAGACCTTTTTGTATTGCAGAAATAAACTTAATAATTATAACAAACATAAGGTATATATACATTCAGCACATATCTTAAGAAAATGAAAAGTACTATTGAATACATTGTTTGCTACACAAATCAAAAGGCAATCAAGAGTGTCCCCATAGCTCTTAATTTCAATAAGTAAAATAACTCTGTGGCCTTGAATTTACTTTTTAATAAGAGAACTAAGTAACAAAAAAAAATAACCCCTTTTTTATACATAAACAAAAAGACCTTAGTGATAGCCGAGAAACTATATCTAAGCTAGAGGTTAGAACATAACCTATATAAAATAATATGGCAAAATACAAGAAAATATGTACAGGGAAAATATATAACATTTTAGTGAATATAAAATTGGGTTATCTTACCTTATTTGATGGTAAAGGGTTTCTTATTAGTCATTTCGTAAAGTTTGTCCCATCAAAAAGATATGGTAGGTGGTCAAGTGCAGTTAAACCCTCACAACAGAGTAATAAAAGGTTCCTCAACCAAAAATATTAAGGTACAACGTAATTAAATACACATAGGAGCCTTTTTAATTAAATTGCCGACGTAAATCCCAAAAGATGGCCTGGATTAAAACAGGATCAATTCGCCGACAAACTTTCACACTTAACCTTCACCTTCCAGAGAGACAAGAAGCTTAACCTACCTCACCACCAGGTCAAGGCAGCAGTAGCGGGATAGCCACTTTACTAAAATCAAACTGACCAAATCTGGACAATAGATCAGCCAATCCCTGAGCTGGATCACAGGAAAGAAAAAATATTTAAAGGAGAAGAAAGTAAAATTACTAATTGAACAAAACTAAGGCGCCATCTGCACGAAGACTAGTGAATTACCTCAATATGAAGCGGAAGACTAAGCAGAGACCGCGAGCACCTTACTACATCGATAGGAGACTTACAGTACCGGATTTACGGATTTTTATGCATTAAAATGTAGTGACGAAATTAAAATGTTACAACATTTCGAATACATTGTGTACAGAAAATCAACACATACCGACAGATATTTAAATGCTAGATCACATCATTACCCGTACAAATTCAAGCTGTGGCCAACACTCTAATATCTAGATTCGTGCGATTAACTGAAATACAGACGAGAAAAAACGAACTTAACATAATACCTGGTGCTTTAAAGCAAATCGCACCGTAGAGAAAGCTATTAATTCACAGGGTTCCCGACCAATGAACACCAAAAATTATGAACCAGGGAAGGCAACAAGTAATCTTACCCTATGTAAAGGGCACAACAGAGAGAATCGGAAGAATTCTTTAAAACACAACATACAGACATTACAGAAACCCCAAATAACCATAGGTAAACTACTTGGAAACCCAAAAAACAAAATCAAATTGGAAAACCACGGAGTATACAGCATTCCATGCCAAGACTGTGAAAAGCTGTACTATAACAAGCGAATATTAGCAAGAGTAACAACCTCGGCCCTATTCCTACATCATCAGGAAACCGGCCACAAAATAAATTTCGATGGGTGTAGGGAAATTGCCAATATAGAGCATTATAAGACCAGAATAATCCGAGAAGCCATAGAAATAGAAAAACAAGGCGATTTAAATAAAAGGGACGATTCATTACTAACAGTATGAAATAATAATAATCGACAAATCTAAAAACACAAAAAAAGCAAGTGGAATTAGCGCAACAATAACAGCAACATCCGGAAAACATAAATAACGACCAACGGCAGCGCAGATATAACCTTCGGCTCTGTTCGGACGCGAAAAGGAAAACTTCGAAAATGCCAAATTTGATTTTGGCGAAACGTCAGCAAAACTGTTCTCGTCAGAACGACAGTAGTGAACGGATGTACACCCAGAAACTAGCTAATTACAAAAAAATTATACTTAACATTGTAGTAGTTTTGGTTAGATATAATGTGTTTACTTCAGATCCTTACTAGAAAAAAAGCCCAATAGGCTTGGCGAGAAAAAAAACATATGTATCAAATATCATTAACGTGGATGAAACCAACCTAGTATTTTAGAGGAAATATTTTTATTTCCTAATCTTAGCATAATATAACCCTATATTTCTCAATATAACTAAAGCACTTTTAAGGAAATATTTATTTCTAAAAGCATTGCCCTCAAACGCTAAAATTTGGAAACCAACTTCCAAATTTTGAAACTTGGTTTTGTGATCATTAACGTGCATGACTATATAACAATTTCCACAGCTTTAAGAAATCTATTTGTCAACGGCGCAATCTTGACATCGTTCAGTCCAAATACTTATTTGTAATTCGCCGCAAATAGTTTTCCAGATCACTTTGTTTTTAGTAATGATAAGAGTTAGACCGGTGATAAATTCTAGTGAAGGGAAAATAGTACGATTTTTAGAATCGAATATGTTGCATTCGAATACTTTTTAGAATCGAATGACTATTCGAATACAAAGAATCGAAATATTAATAATTTTAAGATCGCGACTTCCCAACTTAAATGTTGCGCAAAGTGATAAATCTCTTGCGCGATTAGTGATAAATCTCTGGAGATTTCGAGTTACTTCGATTCGAAGTCCCGTTTTCGAATTTAAATTGTTAAATTGGGGATTATTTGATTTCAAATTCTTGATAAATTTAAGAAATTTGCAACGATTAGCGAAAACATTTACGATTAAATAATAAAATATTGGTTAAATGTAAAAAAAGGTTATAATATATATTAACTGTTAATGTATGGTTATAATGACCTATTTAAATATAAATGTAAAATATATATAATTTTAAAGCCGTCTAAGAATTATATTATCTCGCCAAGTATGCAATAAAATACCACCGCCATTTATTTGTTTTTCATAGGGCGGGTCGGCGGGCGTCGGCAATTCGGTTTTAAAGAATTTGTTTTATTACCTATAAGTGAAGAGTGTACGTCAGAGGTATGTTTTTATTTACTTTACGTCTTCGTCTCACCGTCGCGCGTCTTAACAACAGAATATTATAACGTGGTTTTCTTTAGTCCAGTATGATGTTATTATGTTTTAAACGTCTAACAGGAGCTGCAGTGTGTTGTTTTTAAATTCGTGAAGCGTTTTGAAAAAGTTTTTAGTGAAATAATGAAGCCGGGTTTGGAGGTTTTATAAAAAAAGTGACGACAAACTTTTTGTGATATGTCATCTATGCAAAAAACAATTGAAGTATTTTGGAAATACTACTAATTTAAGAAATCATCTTATCATTCAGAATGGATGAATTCGTTTAAGATTGCTCTGTAGCTCTGTCCCGAGGCAGACGGCAGATCTGCATAATCGTACACCTTATAATATATAATTGCATTTGATGCGAATTGTGACGATTGTACGAATTAGTTTGTAGCGCTTTCGAATATTTCTGGAATCCGAATTCTTCGTTGAGAATCGAATGCAAGCAAGAATCGAATACTTCGATAATTTGTTTTCCAATAGTCCCTTCACTAATAAATTCAGGTACGTACGTTTATTGCGTATCATTAACATGGCTTGTATATTTTTTAAATTGGTATCAAGAATTATTTTATAAAAATATTGCTTGTGACGGATACTTAAATATTACCTAGTGTTAATCCGAAATATTTAAAACAAAATGTGACAGGCTTTTTTCTGAAAATTATCCATTAACATGGATATTTTAAAAAGTCATTAACATGAATGTCTAGAAAAGAGACATAAAATGAGTAATGAAGAAAGGCTGAGAAGGAAAATGAAATGTGAGCGGAAGAGAAAGCTGGCTATAAAGTCGAATCCCGTGAAAAACACAAGCAGAAAGAGCATGAAAGATATGAAATAAATAAGCAACGAGGGGTGGTTATATTAATAGGCAATTTAAATTCTAGAGAAGCGATTAAAGAGAAGAAAATGGATAGAAAATACTAGACGATATAAAGAAAAATAAAAATGCTTAAGAAACTTCAGAATGAGACACCACCAATGAATGATGTGGAAGATAATTTGGAACCACGACAAGGTTCTTCCACGTTCACGCCAATTTTATTAGGCCGTTCGCAAGGTAGTTTCTCAGACTTAAGTATGGTCAGTACAATAACAAGTGGTAGTCAAGTAAGTCGTCAAAAGGTACAAGAAAAGCTATTCGAAAAGATAGAGCTAAATGTTACGGGACTTTGAAAAAATTCAAAAATCAAAATAAACAGCTTGCGTCAAAAATTGCCGCATACAAAACAAAATATTATAGGTCAAGAAACCGTTTTTGTGTTTAAAATCCAAAACATTACCAAAATCGAGAGTAAATTTAATGATTAAAGATCAAGTTCCAAAAAGCGTAAAAAGAAAACTACTTTTTGGCAAAGTTTTAACAGAACAACTTTCAACCAATTTCAAAAAAATTACAGACGAAAAATCAAAGTTTTCTCGAAAGTAATTAAGGGAAACATTTTAAAAAAATACGGACTGGGCTAGTACTATTAGGTCACCAAATTTGCTAAAATATGATCGCAAAAGAAATAGTAAAATCTGGAGCGTTAAGAAAACTGTAAGTAAATTCTACGCAGACGGTGAAAATTCTCGCGTCCTGCTAAAAGAGATACTATTACAAGGTTTGACATTAAAAAGCAGAAATGATATTTAAATTCTCCTTTAAATGTCCTGTAAGAGAATTTTAAAAGAGATTCATGTCCTTGCATACAGCACGAAAATATTAATATGTTAAACCAAATACACCGAAAAAAGATCTTAAAAGAAAAAGATTACAATAATGTTATAAAAACGATGTATTGTAGTAATACTTTTATTTTCAGTATCAGACGAAATGTGGGACCAAATCTTAGTTTTTTAACCGTGGGCCACTTAGAAGAAAGGGCAACGAATAAGTATAAAAACAAAAAGAAATATAATCGTCCAGCTAACTATAAAAGAAAGAGTAGAAACCACTCCTGATTAAGCAGTACCCCCCTTAATCAGGTGTTTTCAAAATGTTTAAATCATACTTTAAACACTACATGCCAGAATTTAGTACTTAAAAATCTAAAAAAATTACCTAAAAGAGACAGAGACTGTTTTTCATGTCGACTTTGCGGAAAATTACTCTTGCAAATATTCGAAAGAAACACAAGCTGTACATTTTGGGGCATCACGGGATCAAATAACTCAAATAAAAACAGGGCTTTCGCATAATTTCTGAATGTATGCGCCATGATCCAACAGCCATTATTGCTCATATAGTTCCCATTTTAACTCATTATTTACAAAAGTTTGAAAACATTACCACAATTCACTCTATGTCCGATAGCCCATCTACACAGTATAGAAATAAAAAGTTATTTTATTTGAATCAGATCTATATTCCAAAAAGATTCCTTGAGATATGCAAATGTCATGGAAGTATTTTGAGTCGAGACATGACAAGGGCGCCCCAATTGCAACTGAGGAGAAAAAGGCTTACATTTTCCTATTGGACACATCAGTTTCTTTAAGGAGAAAATTCAACTGCCTGAAGATAATTCTTCAAAAGATTTCACTGAGAACGAATAGGTCATGTGGTATATAAAGATACGCGGTATCCAGATAACTTGTGTTTAATCATTTAAACTATTCGTCAATATCTAATTGTAAAATGGTTGACTCGAGTGGGAAATAATTTTCAATGGCCGGAACGGGTACATCGCCAAAGTATACCAAAACATGAAAAACTGGAAACCCGAAAGAAATTTCATAAAATATCTACAAATTAGAAGAACATGCAGCTATTACTAGAAGAGTAGAAGATTCTACATAAAATAAAATTTTACTCTACTCTCTGAATAACTTTCTCTGTTGTTTGTTGAGATTATAATTAATGTAAAAAAACATGTTTGGTGCTTAATTGTGTTAATGTTTTATTTGCTTTCCTTAGAAATATACATCTGTATATGAAAATGCCTGCAGTTTCATTAATGTGGATCATTGATCATTAACGTGAAACCTACCCTTACAAAAGGGTGGGTGGGTGTTAATTAAATTACCTTTATATACTTCATTTACTGTTTTCGACAATTTTTAACTGCTTCAGTTTTTTAAGTTTAATTATTTTGATTCGACTCTATATATATATATATATATATATATATATATATATATATATATATATAATAATGTTATTTATAAAATTCCGTGTCAATGCAATAAATTTTACATAGGTGAAACCTCTAGGCCATTAGCCAAAAGAATTAAAGAACACCAAACATACATAAAAAATAGGGAATTTCAAAAATCAAACATTTGCCAACATGCACTAGATAACAATCATAAAATTAATTGGAATGCTTCTAGTATTTTAGCAAAAGAACCATGTTCCAAAAAATGTAAAATAAAAGAAAGTGCCTTAATATTATTAAATAAAGATAATTGTGTAGGATCTTGTTCCGTTAGTTTTAATAACACTTGGTTAAATTTGCTAAATACTGAAGTAAAAAAAGGACACCTCAAAATACAATAAATTAAAATGAACAGACTCTAGGTACACATATTGCCCACCTTATTGTAACAATTAAAAATAACACCTTTAAATTGACATTCATTGACATTTTGTCAGAGATTAGCCATTCTGGTTATATTTCGGATACAAAACATAAGAAATATTCCGCTTTTAGTATTTTATTTGTAGGTTTGCTGAAGACGGGGGTAGACTTTCCCTCGAAACCTCCAGAAAAGAAACATTTTTCAGTGTCGTTCCTCGGGTACCTTCATAGTGGACCCAGAACTTAAGACTATCTATTCAATTTATAGGGTAATTATATTTTATTATTTTTATTTTTTTCCAATTTTCTAAGGCGAAAAACCCAAAAAATAGTTTTAAACCATATAGGAGTATGGTTATTGTTCTGATTTCGGATGGTATTTGCGGCTTTTGTTGGTGTCTAGTTTTTATTCAAATTCAAATCGTTTATTGTCATTTTGGTTATAAATATAACACTGGGTCGTCAAATTTGGGAAAAACAAAAATAGATCAAAATACTAACAATAACCATTACTTACCAGGACCCTTCAGAGTTTAATGTTGACACAGAGAACACTTACATTGATAAAAGACACTAAATAACACAAGGGACAAGAGGACAAGATTTAAATGACTATTAGACTGTCATGCATACCAATACTCACAACTATAGCCAAGGTCATTACATCTAATATTTTGGTGAGCAAAGTACTCCTGTATAGAATAAAATGGATGAGAATTAAAAAAGGGTTTTATTTCATTGCTAATTCTACTAAGACCTACAATTCTTTTGCTTGAGAGAGGCAGTGCATTTAATACTTTCACGACTGATCTCTTATTTGTTGGAAAGATCTGCCCAACAAATGAACCTTGAAATCATGGTGTTAGCCACTGACTGTATCTGCGAAGGCTGTTGGTGTGAGTTCGCGTTTAGGTATCTGTCGATGTGGGTTGGCTTTCTGTATACAATGTGTTTTAGATGACCTTCTGAACTTCCTGTAATAAGCATAAGGCAGTTGCTGTTTTGTTCCAATTCTAACGTGAATTCGATTTTTGGGTGAATCGGTTGAGCTTGTCCAGAAGTTTAAACAGTTTTTCTTGGCAGAAAGACCATACAACTAGTATGTCGCCAACGTATCGGACCCTTAGTTGTGGTTTTAGTTGAGCTCCCTGTTCAGCTATATTTTGTTGTAGGGCCTATCGACTTTTATTCTAGGATACAAAGATTTTATATCAAAACTGGCTATTATTTTCTTCTAGGTGTAAGTTAGAAAGAATGTGTGTGAGCAGAATTGCCGTTCTATTACAATTGTAATTTTATATTACTATTTTAACCAATCTAGGCAGATATCTAAATTTTATAATTACAAAAGTAGAAATAAGGAAAGTGATGATGACCAACCTTATGGCGGGGGCTAAGCCAACGCATTATAAAATGTAAATTTAAAGAGTATCATTGTGGTAGAAAGTAAAGTGAAGACTTTTTTTGTTAGAGAGTTTCATTGTATGCATACGACGTCCAGCAGATATATTAATATTTTTTGAAATCTATTACTATTTTGACACCATTCTATTCTATTACTATTAATTAAACGGTTCTGGCAATACTGTGTGCGAGTTGTTCAGAGTTATTCACATAGGATTCCGCTTATTCTTACTCTACTATGGATTGTAATATGCCAGACGACGTACTTATTGTATGGTCTTTTGTCAGCAAACTGTTAAACTTTCTGGACAACCTCAACGCTATTCACCCAAAGATTGAATTTACGTTAGAATTGTAACAAAATAATCAGCTGCCTTTCTTACACTTGAGTATCACGAGAACTTAAGGTCATCGAAAATCTAAAACAAACGGTATACAGAAAGCCAACCCACACAGACAGATACTAAACTCACACCAGCATCCTTCGCAGATACAACCAATTGTTAACAACTCTGATGTCAAGGTCCATTTGACAAACAACAAAGATAGATAAAACAGATACTTTAAAAGAAAACGCTAACAAGATACGCACCAGTAAAAAGATAAAGGCATTGAAATAGCAAACCGGCACCAACAAAAACCGCAAATACCTCCCGAAATCAGATCGAAAGCTAAAATTTAATATATTAAAGGAACTTCGGATCCCATCGGTAGACTTCTAAGAAAACATAATATTTCGACAGCCTCCATCTATACAGAATAGTAGGATCCTCTCTAAAAAACCCTAGACAAAATTTAATTAGAATACCAGGGTGTATATAGCATAGCATGCGGCACATATGACCAAATATACATAGGATAGACAAACAGGAGGATATTTGACTTAAAGAGCGCAAATTAGGCATTTGGAATAAACAAACCAGATCGATACTTTTCCAATATCAAATAGAAACTGGGCATAAGACCTAACCTAACCTAATTGCTGTAAAGAAATATCAAAAGTATTTTGTATGAATATTTTAGTAATTTCTTACAATATGTATTTTAAATATTAAAAAATAATCAAGTAATCAAGAGAAATAGATACCAAAAAAGTTTTCTGGAGGGGCTTAATAAATCTAATCCACATCATATATTTCTATGACACTTTAAACAAAATAGAACCTTCTGTTGAAGTTTTAATTTACCTGGGTATCAGTGTGTAAATAAAGAAACCATACACATTATGTTCACACTATGTAGCAGATCCAATATAACCACTAATTTCTTTTAATTAAGATTGTATGCATGAGTATGAAAAAACATGTTGTTCAGCATATAGCTAGTCTGAAATGTAAAGATATTTAGAAACTAAAAATGTATTTTTTGTACTTTCTAGTGAAGGGAAGTAAAACCACTGATTTGGCCAGGAGATATTTTATTTTCCAATCAATCTGCCAACGTCACATCGGCGTGAATTTGTCGACTGACAGTTTAGTCAATATTTTTGAAGGTCTGTGAGTTTTGTGTGATTTTGAAAACAATTGAGTATTTTAGGTGATTTTTTCAAAGTTTAATAATACACCGAGGTGGAAAATTAGTAAAAAATAGTAAAATACTGCATAGTTTGTAGAGTTAAGTTTAAAAAGGGCGATTTTTCAGGTAAGTATTGGCGTCACCCGCGTGCAGTCCGCGGAGTTAAATTTACCTGATATGTAAAAAAACCAGATAAAAAATCATTAATGACCAAACCAATATATTTCCTTTCTAATCCCTACAAACATTTTTACTAGGGCGATGCATAATTTAAATTCAATATTTTTTAAATTGTTGGGTATTTTATTTTCTTCTACATTTTAATATATACATTTAAGTTTCTGTATTGAAAACCTCTAGCGTAAAGTTTCTATCAAGATTTAAATATGTGACCAATGTTTTTACTGCAAGTCTTACCATCTTAAAATTAGTTTCTAGTTTTCCGAAGGGAATTTATCAAAAGGAGGTCTAATATGAGAAAATTGGCATAACAGTAGAATATCTATAGTATTACTGAAATAAATTGTTTAAAGAATATTATACTTTCTTTTAATTTGACTATAACTTTTCTACTTTTTATTTCCTTTGCCGGACTTATTCTAAAATAATTGTTTCTGTTTAAATGAAAATTAATGAATGATATATATATTTTTAATGAATGGCTTGTGTATATTGGAAGGTTGGGTACTTATTAGATCGGATAAAAATAGTTGATTTAGATTTTTGATTTCCTAGATGATCTTGACCAAATTTAGCGACAATCGTATGCCATTTGCTTCAGTTCTAGTCCAAAACGGATAATACATTTTTTTTACTATTCATATTATTTTTTCCAGCCACGACACTATGGTTTCAAAAAGTAATATATCAGTTCTTGCATAGTAAATGCATGAGTAAACCTCACTTTACTATTCATAATTTAATAAAATGAAAACTCCGAATATATCGATCCAAATAAGTTAGATACTATTTTCTTTAATTAACCTTTTTTAATGTACCCCATTGAAACAATTACCATTATCTGTTTACTTTTTCCTCTATCCCACGTGAATTTTCCTGTATGTCATTTCACGTATCGTCTCTATGTTGGTTGAAAACAATTCTAATGGGTTAAATAGCAGTAGCTGCCTCTTTCTCCTTTATAACTCTATGGGTATGATATATCAAATATGTAGAGAAGTCAAATACCAATAATGTGTCCACTGTCCAGGATGTATATCTTAAGTTATTTTCAAAATGTACCCTTCAAGTAACAAGAAAATGTTTGTCTAAACGTTTTTTCTATATCTATCATCCACTGAATGTATCCAGCAAGTACACACTAATATTAGATCAATCTATTTTTAAATCGATCTTTGCTATTTGATTTTAACAAGAAATTATTTATCCATCTTTTCTATTTCACTACATTTAAATCCACAAATATAAAATGTTTAAATGCATTTCTGATATGGCAGAGTCGTCTTGTAAAGATTGCCTACTTTGCCCGGAGGACTTAATCTCCTCCGGTCCACTACTGGCAGGCTATATTTTATTTTGATTCATATTTCCAGTAAAAAAAAATCATTCGTATCCAAAGTAACAGAATTATTAATTATTAACTACCTGACTCTTTCAAAAAATAACCATCCTGAAATATCGTTTTGTTCCTATTTAGTCAAAATACTGGAATAAGTTCTTAAACAATCTACAACGAAATATCCACTTTGATATTCCATCAAACATATTATTCTAATCTAAATATATCTTACCTAAAATTATTGTGCGAAAAGTTAATTTCTGCATTGGGCTCGCAACTATGATTCACACTACTTTGTCGGACGTATAAAGCAACTCCCTCGCTATTTAAAAAATCTCCCGTATGTTCGTCCATATCATCATATATTTTATCTATTAATAAATTTATTTCTTCTCGTTCTTTTGGATCTAAGTTTAATTTTTCAACATTCTGTCTCCATGCACTAAATGGACTTGTACCAACCCCTTGGCCATTTGTACCTAAAATCATGGACAAAATAATTTGAAGAATAATAATCAGTATAATAGAGAAATAAAGCTAACCGAAATTTTAGCGTCCTCAATGATTTTTTTCTTAAATTAAACAATCTTCATCATATAATCGATTAGTGCTTGAGTTGGGTTATGTATGTCAGGTTTAATTTTATCTTTACCTTTAAATGTATTTAATATGCTCTTCTTACTAAATTTTTAAATAGTTTTAATAGAGTTACTTGTATTAATATTTAGAGCTTTGTCAATTTTTTGATAGTAGAGGTTATTTTGACTTTGATGAGGTCATAAAAGTCGTATGTACACCAATGTGGGATTTATATATGAAGTTCCGATATAAGAATACAATTAACTCTCCAAGCAACGTCAGCAGAATAGCTTACTAAGTTTGTTTACTCCTCTTATAGAACTAAAAGTAACAGTTTTGTACAGCCAGTTATGGTATAATTTTAACTGTTTACCAAGATGCTTTTAATTAAAGAGGTACATAAGATTACTAAGTTTACTTTTTGTCTCGGTCTGTGTTCTCTGCTTATATCGGCATTGTTTGGGAGTAATACGCGGAATCGTTTTAGATCCTACCAATCGGTGACTGGTCCAGGAAAGCACTCGTTATGAAATGCGAATGCTTTAATTCATGATGCTGCTATTTTGTTTTTAATTTATTAATTTAGAAACAGGGTGTTTGTTACGAACCATTACTAGTTTAAAAGTATTCCATGGGAGTTCATTTCTATAAAACCAATTATACGAAGAAAAAAGAAATAAACAAAATTAACATTTTGTTTGTATACAGGGTGTCCCAAAATTATCGAGCCATCAATATAAACCGTAATAAAATAATACTAGAGAGATTTATGTTGTTCAAAGTGAAAGTTTATCCTTCGAAATTCTCAATAATTTGAATACGGTTCTACGTATGAATTTCATAATTCGCACAATTGTTTTTGATGGTACGAGATAAAACATTTATATTTTGAAAATAACTCCTAAATAGTGTTGTGTCCGCGCCTGTTGGTTTTCATTATCGTCTTACCTGTACTGTAGGGAACAATTTGACTAAAATATATGACATAAGTACCATTTTTGTGTACTTTATAAACCTCTTGATACCTAAAGACTTTTAAGACATTCTCAGTTAAATTTTCCACTGCATACAAAATACAAAATGCCGAGAAATGATCAATTTAACAAGACTGAGTTTATTATGTCGTTAGAAGATATTTAAATAGAATTAGACCCATTCAAAATATTTCAGTTTTCGTTCAATTAAAAGAAAAAATTCTTTCTTGTAGAATGAATTATGATATACGACCAAAATCTACATATGTAGTAAAAGAGGAGAAGGTTTTGGTTTGTGTTGCGAAAAATCTGGGCCTAGTGTTTTGCAAGCAGCTACTAGTATTATCAAATCAACGGCGTTGTTATCAATGAAGAAAATTTGTATCCTTACCTTTCACACATGTACAAAATGTATGATGGGTTTTGCCTTGCCAGCCAGAGGGGATGTTTTGAAGTTTTTAATAAATGAACATAATGAAGACACAATATCATTTTTTAAAAATATTTACTGCAAAGGCGTTTCTTGCCACATGCGGAGTTTTTAATTGGAAAAATAATCAATATTATGCATCTAAAAATTCATACTTACCTAGAGAGAGTCATTCTCAGCACAAGTGTTACGTAAATATTTGATGGGATATCATCGGCGACTACTTGATGGGAATTTTGACCAAGAACTTTTGGTGAAGCATATTTGATATTTTTAAACCATTATTAAAATATTTCATCATCAGTCAGTGGCGGCTGGTAGATTTAAGGACAGGTGAAGCGTAGCGTAGGAAGGTGCACAGCGCCGTAGGTAAAAATTTTTCGGGGTGCCACGCCCAAAATGACTGTTTTTTTCACCTTTTTATTATGTTAATTATCCATAGCTTTGGAGGGTTTTTTAATACTTAACTGGGAAACAATATGAATTTACAAGATTTTAAATATATTTTTTGTTCTTAAAAACAGTTATATACTACGATACACGACACGATGCAAAACTACTTCCGCCTCTGATGATCTGAACGCACTAATTTACATTAATTCTATAACAAGCGAACAAGCGCCTGCAGCTTGCAGCAGCAGTTTTATGCCGCTCCTATCTGGCTTACGGATATTCACTGCCGGAAACAAATCTAAGCGCAAAAGCCGGCATGCGGGGAGAGTGTGAACGGGTCGCTCTCATGAAAAGGTGTTCAGCGCGCTAAGTTTTAAGTCATTATAAGTAAGTATAATTAAGTAAATAATGAGATTCATATAATATACACTACATTTTTATAATAGAAATGTAGATTATAAAATGCTTAATATTTTAAAAATATTTTTATTTTTAAGTAAATTGATTGGAAAATGTAGGTGAAGAGGTGCTTCACCCGCGTCCCCTGGCGAGCCGCCACTGTCATAAGTATTAAAATCGATTAACCCGCCCGCGCCCCCTTGACAAGTCAAAATGAATACCCGTGATGAACTCAAAAAGTTGAGGACATTAGCATTAAAATTACTTAAATTAAAATATATGACGTGATTTATTAAAGGATGGCCGGTTGCTTTAAACTCACTGTATTGTGACTTTTAAACGCAATTATCTCGAAAACGACTTGAGATATCAAGATTAATGTGGAATACCTTTTTTGGTTGGAGATAGAGCCTTATTTTTTATCGTTAATATTATTGCAACTTTTCAAAAATAAATTTTTAAGGGAAAGCATTTTGTTAAGGCATATTTGGCCTAAAAGGTTTAATTTGATTTTTACTATCTCCGGTTGTTTCATGACTCTATAGTTTTTGGACTACAATTGTACAGATAATAATTGCTATTGTTAAATGCCGGTGCCACACATATAGCATTCGGCGTCGTGATTTTTCCGATTGATAACGATATTTTTATGACGAGTCCAAGCAGTCAATAAACGTGTTAGTGAATAACCGCATATGTGTACTTGTGTGCCCACCACTCCGCGAGCACTTTATCAAGTCGCTCGTCAAATGCTGATAAATCTTTATTCGGCAAATAGCAGGTGCCTGTGTGGTTCCGATTTTATACATGCTGCATTACAAATAGTTTATCATATTACTTACCAATTAATGCAATAAGACTCTGAAATCCTTCTGTGGACAAAAATTGTTCAATGCCCTGATTAGGTAACGCATTTGATACCAACTGACGTAACAAATTCACCTGGCCAATAAATTTGTCACCCAAAAACTTATGTGCTAATTCTGCGTCTTCATTTACACTTCGATGACAAAAGTTCAAGGTAGTACTAACGATTTCATCCATATTTTGAGCCTGAAGGATTCTCGCTAAGATTCTTACTATTAAAAATACTGAAGAGGTCTCTGGAGGATAGTGAATTTGCCTAAAGAGATAAAAAAAATCATCAATTAAATTTGAACAAATTCATGTTAACAATTAATGTTTATTTTTTCAATTCTATAAACATGTATGATATTTTAACAGAAATTATAAAATCATATTCATATTGATACAAAGAGACTGCACAACTTAGTTTATGACACAGACTTTCAAAAAACAAAAGAATAGTTATTTCATTGATAAAAAATTGGAGGACAAGTGCACTAAAATGTCCTATGAAACATGTGCTTTATACAATTTTATCTTGTATATTAAAAAAATCGATAAACTCCCTTTACCCGGAACTTCCCTCGTTATGAATCTTTTCTTTTCATAGGAATAGTAAAGTGTGACAGAATTTAGTTCACTAAACAGTAATTTATATCACATACATAATGTTTTTTCATTTTACTAAGGCGTCATTTTGATCCATCATATTAGATTCCTACCTATATATTACCAATTTACCATACTTGATTTTTGGCAATAATTTAAAATAAATACAATAAGTTATTTTTACATTGACACACATTTTGTTACGCACACTGGTCGAATTTGCCAAAAACATGGCATAAATTAATCTGACGTATATTGTTTGTTTTTGTTGAGTAAAATATGTCTGGTTTGGTGAAATACGTTGTCAAAACTGCTTTCTTGCTAATTTTTTTCAATTTTATTTATTATACAGGGTGTTAAAATTAAAATAATTGCTTTTATAAGACCAGAATATCTTTTTTCTATAGAGTGTATGTAAAAAATCTAGAAAAATATATCTGGAGCTAGGATATGATGATCTAAACTAACTTAATCTCAGTACTAAGGCTGGCAGAGTCCGAGACACAGGGTGTTGATTTTTTTTTATACTTTAGTTTTGCAGGCAGGATAGTGGGTCCAATGTCTGCAATAACCCCATAATAAATTTTAGAAAAATCTACATAGTGTTATTTTTTTCGGGACCAGTTCTGATTTTTCTAAAGTCTATTATTGCCGTTTTGTAGACGTTTGTCTCAGTACACTGTATGATTATTGCTAGAAATGTAGATATGTATATATAAATGTAATGTAAAATCTAGTTACTTTTAAAGTTACTTTCTGAAAAATGTAACTAGATACTCTAAGATACTAGTCATTTTATAAAAAAACGTATTTAGTTCTTCGTTACTTTCTAAAAGTAACTAGATATTTCAACTTAGTTATTTTGAGAGTAACTAGTTACTTGAAAAGTAACTAATTTGAAAAACAACTATCTACTATAAAAAATAACTAGTTACTAGTAACTATTTACTTTTAAAGCAACTAGTTACTAGTTACATTTTAAGAGTATCAAGTTACTTTCAAGGTAACGTGGTTAAAATATCTAGTTCAATATCAAGTTACTTTGGAATGATTCCCTTACTTCGGAAGCAACTAGTTTTTTGTTTTACCTCTATTGTGGGAGTAAATGGTTGCTTCGGTCATATATGTATATATATATATATATATATATATATATATATATATATATATATATATATATATATATATATATATATATATATATATATATATATATATATATATATATATATATATATATATATATATATAAACGAAACCAGTAACGGTAAGGATTACTCCTCCACCATTTTGTCGAGAATCGACCAAAACATGACGCTATGTTTTGGTCGATTCTCGACAAAATGGTGAAGGAGTAATCCTTACCGTTACTGGTTTCGTTTGTATAACTTTTTACGACCAAGAACCGAACAGAAATTGAAATTTCTGTCTCTCTTATTATATATATATATATATATATATATATATATATATATATATATATATATATATATATATTCCCAGATAAGAAGACACACTCCATAGTTATTACGAACCATCGAGCAGAATATACGAAAAAGTTACGCATATTTGTGTTCAATGAGATATCGTTAAATGAATGTTTATATTATTTGGAAAACTTCCAGTGATATCCGAAAAAATCGGGAGTTTTCAATTTTTCTATTTATTTGTGACCCTTTTTTCTCGGATATGTGTAATCTAACTAGTTATTAATAACAGCTTCTTTGAAATTAACTTATTACTTCAAGTATCTAGTTACTTTTAAAAGTAAAAGTTACAAGGTAACTAGTTACCGATAAGTATCTTTTTCATCAAGTTATTTGGAGCTATATATATATATATATATATATATATATATATATATATATATATATATATATATATATATATATATATATATAAGTATCAATTTTTTCTTGGGGTAAAAAAAAAAAAAGAAGAAAAAATTAAAACTTTTGTATTCAACTATTTCGGTCGTAACTACCCTCCCACTCAGTATATATATATATATATATATATATATATATATATATATATATATATATATATATATATATATATATATATATATATATATATATATATATATATATAATATATATATATATATATATATATATATATATATATATATATATATATATATATATATATATATATATATATATATATATATATATATATATATATATATATATAT